>CAUYQU010008579.1:0-14779 GCA_963574635.1 Cheracebus regulus | reverse complement strand
GGGAAGCGCCGCGCTGGAGCGCCGGCAAAACAGCCGCGCCGGCCAAACGAGTCGCGCTGGCGACCGTGTGGCTCCTCTGCCAGGAATCTCCCGGTCTGTGGGCAACAAAAATTCGTCGGAAAGTGCGGCGTCCACTCGTTCTCTGCGCTTTCACTGGGAGCTACATTCCTGAGCTGTTGCTAATCGGCCATCTTGGATCTCTCTTTTCCCTAAAATTTAAAACTTTTGAGCAAGATGGCTGACTAGAGATGCCTGGTGCTCATCTCCCTGTAAGCCAAGCTGCTGCAGCATGGTACAATATTGAGACTATAGTCACTTTTGCAGTGTGCCCTCCTCTGCGTGCCAGTAGCCACTACACCCTTCCAGCACACAGATGGCTGAAGGCTCCAACCCTGGAGAGCCAGACCCCATGTTGGCTGATCCACTGTGTATACACACATGCTTCCAACCTGAGAAACAGAAACAGCCAGGTGAGCCCACCCCTGGCAAAGCCACACCATGATATCACAAATTCTCTTAGCGTTGGCTACTGGGAAACTTGCAAACACCACTAGTGTGGATGATAACTGAAGAAACTTCTTGGAGACTACACTACTGCATCCACTTAGACCCAAGGCCAATGCACCCCACTGTACTGACACCCCAAGACCCATTCATACAAACAAACTTTTCCCTTGAAAACCTATTCCATAAAAACAGAAAATATGATTTTCTACTTGATATGTAGAAATTAATGTAGAAATACATCAACCATGAAAAAGAAGGGAAACATGTCACCTCCAACAGAAAACAGTAATTCTCCAGTAACAGGCAATAATTATAGGAAATATAAGAAATGTCAGAAAGAAAAACAACTCAAAATAATAATCTTAAAGAAACTTGAACAGATGGGCATGGTGGCTCATGCCTGTAATCCCAATACTTTGGGAGGCCGAGATGGGTGGATCGCTTGCGGTCAGGAGTTTGAGACCAGCCTAGCCAACATGATGAAACCCCATCTCTACTAAAAATACAAAAATTAGCTGGGTATGGTGGCGGGCACCTGTAATCCCAGCTACTCAGGAGGCTGAGGCAGGAAAATCATTTGAACCTAGTCAGCAGAGGTTGCAGTGAGCCAGATAGTGCCATGGCATTCCAGCTGGGGCAACAGAGTGATATTCAGCCTCAAAAAAAGAAAAGAAAAGAAAGAAACTTGATGGGGCCAGACATAGTGGCTTATGCCTGTAATCTCAGTAATTTGAGAAGCCAGGATGGCAGAATGACTTGAGGCCAGGGATTCGACATCAGCCTGGGCAACAAAGCAAGACCACATTTCTACAAAATATAAATAAATAAATAATTAGCTGGGCATGGTGACACACAGCACAAGAGACCAAGGCAGGAGGATTGCTTGAGTCCAGAAGTTTGGGGTTATAGTGAGCTATGATCACACCACTGCACTTCAGCCTGGGCAAGAGAGTGAGACCCTGTCTCAAAAACAACAATGACCAAAAAAAATTCAGTGAGATACAAAAAAAAAACCCCACAAATATAGACAATTCAACAAAATCAGAAAAACATTTCATAATTTTAATGAGAAATTCAATAAAAAGATATTTTTTAAAAAAGACAAAAATCTCAGAGCTGAAGAATTTAATGAATTAAATAAAAATTTAACTACACAGTAGGCCGAGCATATATAAGAATTTCTGAACTGGAAGACATGTATTTTGAAATACCAATGACATTTTTCACAGAAATAGAAAAAAAAGTTATAAAATTTGTGTGGAACCACAAAAGACTCCAATTAGCCAAAGCAATACTGAGCAAAAACATCAATGCTAGAGGTATCACAATACCAGACCTCAAAATATACTACAGAGCTCTAGTAACCAAACAGCAGGGTACTGCATAAAAACACATAGGCCAATAGAACAGAGTAGAGAACCCAGAAATTAATCCACATATTTACAGCCAACTGATTTTTGACAAAAATGTCAAGAATACTCATTGGGACAGTCTCTTCAATAAATGATGCTGGGGGCTGGGTGCAGAGGGTCACATCTATAATCCCAGAACTTTGGGAGGCTGAGGTGGAAGGATTCTTGAGCCTGAGAAGTCAAGGCTGCAGTGAGCTGTGACTGCACCACTGCACTCCAGCCCGGGTAACAGAGTGAGATTCTGTCTCAAAAAAAAGTGGAAACTGGATACCAATATGCAGAATGAAACTAGACTCCCACCTCTCACCCTACACAAAAGTCTACTGAAAAGGAATCTAAGACCTAAATGTAAGACACACAACAATAAAACTACTAGACGAAAACAAGGAAAACACTTCAGGACACTGGTCCGAAAAAAGATTTCATGGTTAAAACCTTAAAAGCACAGGCAACAAAAGCAAAAATAAACTAATTGAATTATCAAACCAAAGAGCTTTTGCACAACAATGGAAACAATCAACAGAGTGAAAAAACAACTTACAGAATGGGTGAAAATATTTTCAAACTACTTATCCAACAGGAAATTTATATCCAGAATATTCAAGGAACTCAAATATCTTAACAGCCAAAAAATAATGTCATTAAAAAATGGGCAAGTGACCTGAACAGACGCTTCTCAAGAGAAGACACATAGATGACCGACAGGTATATTTTTAAAATGCTGAACATCACTAATCATCCAGGAAATGCAAATCAAAACCACAGTAAGATATCATCTCACCCCAGTTAGGATGGCTATTATCAAAAAGACAAAATATAACAAATGCTGACAAGGATGTGGAGAAAAGGAAATTCCTATACACTGCTGGTGAAAACATAAACTAATACAGCCACTGTGAAGAACACTATGCAGGTTCCTTAAAAAAATTAAAAAATTAAAAAAAAAAAACTACAGGCAGGCAGCCAGGCACAGTGGCTCACGCCTGTAGTCCCAGCACTTTTCGAGGTTGAGACGGGTGGATCGCCTATATTGCCCTCTCTGCCCAGGGGTCCAAAAATCTGTCAACATGCCCAGTCCACCAGTATCTCTACTGGCATCAGAACAAGCCACCTGGAGGCCCAATAATCAGCCTCCCTGGACCCACTAACACTAATGCTAGCATGAGCTGCCCTGGGAACCAAGGACAGCACGCTCAGCCCCCTGCTGCCACAACTGGGGCCCAAAAGCTCGCCCATCTGGCACCGTAGACCCCAGCAAAAGCTTCCCCACAGCCTCCACTAATAACTGCACCCTAAGCCACTGAGGAAATTACAGATACCACTGATGGTATTTACAACTGAAAAAACCATAGAGAGATTACACTAGTACACTCACCCAAAATCAAAGCCAAAGTGCCCTGCCCGCCAAGAACACATGTACATATTCAGGAATAAGTCTTCCTCTATGAAAGCAAATTTTAAAAATTGGAAGAAGCAACTGTTACACCAGATGCACAGATGTCAATGTAAAGACACAGGAAACATGAAAAAGTAAAGGAACCTAAATGTTTTCTTGGAATGTTTGTTTTTAGATTTAAAAAAAAAGATAAAGGACTCTGATACCTCCAAAGGAACACAAAAATCTCCAACAATAGATCCCAATCAAAAAAAATTCATGAAATCCCAGATAAAGAATTCAAAATACAGATTTTAAAGGTACTCAGTGAGATATAAGATAATTCTGAAAAACAATACACAGAAATCAGAAAAACAATTCAGGATATGAATGAGCACTTTACCAAAGAGACGGAGTTTTTTTTTTTTTAATTCTGCAACTGAATAATACATTGAATTAAATACAGAATACATTTGAAAGCTTCAATAGTCAAGATTAAGCAGAAGAAAGAATCTCAGAACTAGAAGACAAGTCTTTTGAACTAATCCAGTCAGATAAAAATAAACAAGAATTAGAAAGAACAAGAATGAGCGAAGCCTTTGTGACATTTGGGACAACATAAAGTGAATAAATATTCAAATTATCACTGTCCCGGAGAGTGAAAACAAAGGGTTAGAAAACCTATTTAACAAAATATTAGTTGAAAATTTCCCAGGTCTAATAATAGACCTAGATATCCAAATAGAGGAGGCTCAAAGATTCCCTAACAAATGTAATGGAAAAAGATCTTCTCCATGGCATATTATAATCAAATTGTCTAAAGTCAAAGCAAAGCACAATATACTAAAAACAGCAAGAGAAAATCATCTAGTTATCTTTGAAGAACCCCACATCAAAACCTTACAGGCCAGGAAAGAATGGGATAACATATTCAAAGTGCTGAAAGAAAAACACCTCAAGGATACTATACCCAGCAAAATTCATAAATAAAAGAGAAACAGTCTTTCCCAGACAAGCAAATTCTGAGGGAACACACCACAAGGCTAGCCCTACAAGAAATGCTCAAGGGAGTCCTGGACTTGAAGTGAAAGGACATTTACCATCATAAAAACACACAGAAGTATAAAACTCAATGGTAAACCAAACATATAAATAAGGAAGAGAAAGGACTTAAGTGGTACCACTACAGTAAACCACCAAACCACAATTAGTATTAATAAAAGAAAAGAGCAAAGACTATATGAAACAACCAGAAAACAATTAACAATATGACAGTAACAAAATCTCACCTATCACTAATAACCTTGAATGTGAATGAATTAAATCATCCACTTAAAAAATACAGACTGGCTGAATGGATAAAGAAACATAATCCAACCAAATGGTGCCTACAAGAAAGACACATCTACACTCAAAGGAATGGGAAAAAGATAAAATGGAAACCAAAAGCAAGCAGGAGTAGCTATACTTACATCAGATAAAACAAACTTTAAGTAAAAAACAGTAAAAAGGGGGCCGAGTGTGGTGGCTCATGACTGCAATCCCAGCACTTTGGGAGCCTGAGGCAGGCATATAATAAGGTCAGGAGATCGAGACCATCCCGGCCAACATGGTGAAACCCTGTCTCTACTAAAAATACAAAAATTAGTTGGGTGTGGTGGCACGTGCCTATAATCCCAGCTACTCAGGAGGCTGAGGCAGGAGAATTGCTTGAATCTGGGAGACAAAGGTTGTGGTGAGCCGAAATCGCACCACTGTACTCCACCCTGGCAACAGAGGGAGATTCCATAAAAATAAATAAATAAATAAATAAAAAGGACCAGGTGCGGTGGCTCATGCCTGTAATCCCAGCACTTTGGGAGGCCAAGATGGGCAGAAAACTTAAGGGTAGGAGTTCAAGACCAGCCTGGCCAACATGATGAAACCCTGTCTCTACTAAAAATACAAAAAAAAAAAATTAGCCAGGCCTGATGGCAGGCCCTTGTAATTCCAGCTACTCGGGAGGCTGAGGCAGGAGAATCGCTTCAACCCAGGAAGTAGAGGTTGCAGTGAGCTGAGATCGCACCACTGCACTCCAGCCTGGGCAACTGGGTTAGAAAACCTATTTAATAAAATATTAGTTGAAAACTTCCCAAGTCTAGCAAGAGATCTAAATATCCAGATAGAGGAGGCCCAAAGATCCCCTAACATTTTTCTACATCCTCTCAAAAAAAAAAAAAAAAGGAAAAGAACAAAGAAGATCACTATGTAGTGACAAAAGGATCAATCCAGCAAGAGGCTATAACAATTCTAAATATATATGCCCCTAACACTGGAGCATTCAGATTGATAAAAACAAATACTACTAGGCTTAAATAGAGAGAGAACTCTAATACAATAATAGTGGGGGAATTCATTCCCTCACTCTCAGCATTAGATCATTTGGATAGAAAATCAACAAGGAAATATTGGATTTAAACTGGACTGTAGTGCAAATGGACCTATTTATAGAAAAATTTATCCAACAACTACAGAATATACATTTTTCTCATCAGTACAGAAAACAGTCTCCAGGATAGATCACATGTTAGGCCATAAAACAAATCTCAACAAATATTTATAAATCAAAATCATATCAGATCATAATGGAATAAAACTAGATATTAACACCAAGAGGAACTTTAGAAACTATACGATGCACATAGGTTTTGCAAGAAAAAAAATTAAAAAATAAAAATAATAAAAAGAAAAAAAGAAACTATACAAATACATGGAAATTAAACAACATGCTCCTGAACGACCATTAGGTCAATGAAGAAATTAAAGTGGAACTCAAAAAATTTCTTGAAATAAATGAAAATGGAAACTCAACATACAAAAACCTGTGTGATACACCAAAAGAAGTGCTAGGAAGGAAGTTTATAGCAGTTAATGCCTACATCAAAAAAAAGAAAAGAAAGAAAGAAAGGAGAAAGCTTTCAAATAAACAATCTAATGATGCTCCTCAAAGAACCAGAAAAACAAAAACAAACCAAACCTAAAATTAGCAGAAGAAAAGAAATAATATAGATCAGAGCAGAATTAAACAAAAGAGGCTTTAAAAAATACAAAATATTGACAAAACAAAAAGCTGCTTCCTTGAAAAGATAAACAAAATTGATAAAGTCCTAGCAAGACTAACCAAGAAAAGATGGTAGACGACCCAAATAAACAAAACTAAAAATGAAGGAGACATTGCAATTGATACCACAGAAATACCAAAGATCATTAGAGACTATTATGAACAACCAAATGCTAACAAACTGGAAAAATCTAGAGGAAATGGATAAATTTCTAGAAACATACAACCTATGTTTAAATCAGATTCAAACACTGAATCAAGAAGAAATAGAAAACATGAACAGGCCAATAACAAGTAACAAGATTGAATCAGTAATAAAAAGTCTTCCAAAAAAGGAAAGTCCAGAACCAGATGGACTCACAGCCAAAATCTACCAAATATATAAAGAAGAACTAACACCCATTCTCCTCAAACTATTCCAAAACTTGAAGAGGAGGGAACTCTCCCTAACTCATCCTTTGAGAGCATTATAACCCTGATACCAAAACCAGACAAGGACAAACAAAAAAAGAAAACTACAGGCCAATAACCCTGATAAACATAGGTACAAAATACTCAACAAAATACTAGCAAATTGAATCCAACAGCACATCAAAAAGATAATACACCATGACCAAATGGGATTTATACCAGAGTTGCATGGATGGTTCAATATATGCAAATCAATACATGAAATATGTCACATCAACAGAATGAAGGACAAAGACCACATTATCATCTCAACAGATGTAGAAAAAACTTTTGATAAAATTTAACATTCCTTTATGACAAAAACTCTCAACAAACTAGGAAAGGAAGTAACATACCTCAAAATAGTAAAGGTCATATATGAAAAACCCATAGCTAACATCATACTGAATGCTTATGGATCAGAAGAATTATTATAATTAAAGTGAACATACTGCCCAAAGCAATCTAAAGATTTGATGTAATCTCTATCAAAATTCCAATGTCATTTTTCACAGAATTAGAAAAACAGTCCTAAAATTTTAAAATTCAGAAAAGAGCCCAAATAATCAAGGCAATCCTGAACAAAAAGAACAAAGCTGGAGATATTACACTACCTGACTTCAGAATATATTACAAGGCTACAGTAACCAAAACAGCACTGGTATAAAAACAGACACATAGACCAATGGAACAGAATAGACAGTCCAGAAATAAATCCACACATTCACAGCCAACTGATTTTCAATAAAAGCTTCAAGAACATACACTGGGGGAAAATACCCTCTTCAATAAACAGTGCTGGGAAAATTGGCTGTCCGTATGCAGAAGAATGAAGCTGGACCCCTTTCTCTCCCCATACACAAAAATCAACTAGAGATGGGATTAAAACTGTAAACATAAGACCAAAAACTATAAAACTGCTAGAAAAAAAACATAGAGAAAATATTTTAAGACATGAGTCTAGGCAAAGATTTTGTGGCTAAGACCTCAAAAGCACAGAAACTATGACAAAAATAGACAAATGGGACTATATTAAACTGAAGAGCTTCTGCACAGCAAAGGAAACAATCAACAGAGTGAAGAGACAACTTACTGAATGGGAGAAAACATTTGCAAACGATTCATCTGACAAGGAACTAATAGCCAGAATATACAGGGATGTCAAACAACTCAGCAATAATAATAATAAAAAAAATCCCATTAAAAAGTGGGGAAAAGACATCAATACATATTTCTCAAAAGAACACACACAGGCAGGGCATGGTGGCTCACATCTGTAATCCTAGCATTTTGGGACACCAAGGCAGGAGGATCACTTGAGGTCGGGAGTTTGAGACCAGTCTGAGAAATATAGCAAGACCCTGTCTCCACAAAAATAAATAAAAGTTAGCCAGGCATGGTGGTGGACACCTGTCGCCCCAGCTACTTAGGAGGCTAAGACAGCCCAGGAGTTCGAGGTTACAGTGAGCTATGATCCTGCCACTGCACTCCAGCCTGGGTTACAGAAAGAGACTCTGTCTCAAAATAATAAAATTAAATTAAAACATAAAAGACATACAAATGGCCAGCAGGTATATGAAAAAAAAATTCTCAGCATCACTAAGCATCACGGAAATGCAAATCAAAACCACAGTGAAACATCACCTTACCCCGGTGAGAATGGCTATTAATACAATTACAAGAAAATAACAGAAGCTGGTGAGGATGTGGAGAAAAGGGAAGTCTTATATACTGTTAGTGGGAATGTAAATTAGTACAACCACTATGGAAAACATTGTCAGAATTTCTCAAAAATCTGAAAATAGAACTACCATATGATCCAGCAATCCCACTACTGGATATTTGTCCAGAGGAAAAGTCTGTATACGGAAGGGTTACCTGCGCTTGCACGTTTATGGCAGCACTATTCACAACAGCAAAGAGAGAATCAACCTGTGTCATCAATAGATGAGTAGATATAGAAAATGTGATATACACGTATGCATGTATATAATACACACACATATACAAATTGAATGTGATTTGGTCATAAGAAAGAATGAAATCATGTCATTTGCAGCAACATGGGTGGAACTAGAGGTCATTATGTTAAATAAAATAACCCAGGCACAGAAAGGCAGGTACTTCATGTTTTCACTAATATATGGGAGCCTAAAAATAATTGATCTCCTGGAGATAGAGAATAGAATGATAGATAACTAAGGCTAAGAAGAGTGTGTGGGTAGGAGGGAGGATAAACGGAGGTTCGATAACTGGTACAAACATATAGTTAGATAGAACAAATAATCCCCAGTATTCTCTTGTACAGTAGGATGCCTATAGTTGGCAACAAAGCATTGTACATTTCAAAGTATCTAAAAGAGAGGACTGGAAATGTTAGCAATGTATAAAAGTGATAAATACTCAAAGTGATGGATACTCCAAATACCCTGACTTGATCATTACACATTCTATGCATGTAAAAAATACATGTGCACCAAAAATATGTAAAATATTTTTTATCAATAAAAAATAAAATAAAAACTTTTGAAAAGCAAAATTATGGCTAGATAAGAGGAATAAGCACTAGTATTCAATAGCAGGGATCCCCAAACCCCAGGCCACAGACTGGTGGTACGTGGTCTGTTAGAACCAGGCCACACAGCAGGAGGTGAGCGGCAGGCTAGCAAGCACTACTGCCTGAGTTCAGCCTCCTTTCAGATCAGCAGGGTCATGAGATTCTCATAGGAGTGCGAACCCTATAATGAACTGTTCATGCAAGGGATCTAGGTTGCAAGTTCCTTATGAGAATCTAACTGATGATCTAAGGTAGAACAGTTCCGTCCAGAAACCGTTTCCCTCCCCCACCCATTCTTGTCTTCCACCAAACTAGTCCCTGGTGCCAACAAGTTTGGAGACCACTGTTCTATACCACTGTAGGAAGACTATAGTTAACAATAACACATTATATGGTTTCAAATAGCTAGAAGGAGGATGTTGAATGTTCCCAACACAAAAGTGACAAATGTTTGAGATGATGGATATGCTAGTATCCCTGATCTGATCACTATACATTATATGAATCAAAACATCACTTATATGACCAGGCATGGTGGCTCACGCCTGTAATCCCAGCACTTTGGGAGGCCAAGGCGGGCAGATCACTTGAAGTCAGGAGTTCAAGACCAGCCTTCTGTCATGAGTTGCTGTAATGTTCTAAGCTGGCTGGCCTCCAAGCCAGGAGGTGGCACTTTCAAGAAAGCACCAGAGCTTTTCACCTGTCTCATGGAATTAGTATAAGTAACTACTTCTTTCAAAGGACCTGTGAATTCTTTTGGTTTTCCTGGTACATTTCCACTGTAGTTGTTATAGCAAAAGTCCAAGGTGTGAGAGTCTTCACATGCTGTTCTGTCCATCCAAGTTGGAGCTGCACTTTAGCCCTGTCTCCTATCCACTATCTTCCCTCCAATCTGTCTATTATCCCCATTTTATAGATAAGGAAACTAAAGCTCAGAGTTAAAGTTTCCCAACGTCACTCACCTTGTAAGTAAAGAAGCTAAGATTTTTAACCCAGGCAATCTTGCTCCAGGGGTTAAGCTCTTAACTATTATAAAGTTAAAAACTTAGTTGAAGTGAATAAATTGCTAATAAAATATAATTTATAAAAATGAAATCAAGAAAATAATAGAAAGCCTGCAAAGTCCTATAACAATTAAGTGACATGAATTGTTTAAAATCTTCCCTCAGAGAATATCAGATTAGATGACTTTCTTTAGTTACCAGAAAATATATAGTAACTTTTTGTCCAATTTTACACGTTCTTCCAAAAAGTGCAAAAAAATGATGGGGTGAGGAAGAGCACTCCTTTAGTGGTTTAAATTTGGTAGAAATTTCTTCTCTCTCTATCTCTCTCTCTCTCTCGCTCTCTCTCTCTCTCTCTCTATCTCTCTCTAAGTAGCCCAGAGGCCAGGCACAGTGGCTCATGCCTGTAATCCCAGCACTTTGGGAGGCCAAAGCAGGAGGATCACCTGAGGTCAGTAGTTCAAGACCAGCTTGGCCAACATGGTGAAACCCCATCTCTACTAAAAATACAAAAATTGGCCGGGCTTGGTGGCATGCACCTGTATTCCCAGCTACCCAGGTTATTATCTCAAACCCTCAAAGTTCTTCCCTTTTTCTAAGCCAGTTCCCATCTGTAAGCCAGTTTTATGGTATGGGGGCTGAGGTTTCAGGAACAGACCCTATCGGATCCTTTGAGATGCATTTCATTGATCCTTCACTGCCTATATCTCCCGTTAAGCCTTCTTCCAAAACCTCTCACAATGAAACAATTTTTCCTTCTCCATTTAATGACAAGGCTAAGGTAGCTATTGTAGAAGCTAAAGACTGTAAAACAAACTAGCAATCAAGACAGGATATCAAGATGCAAATACCTGGTTGGAATGTATCAAATATTCCATCTGCATGTTAAACAAAAGCAATTGTTATGCTGTATGCATGGCATCCCCTTTCCACTAGGATGGTCCTCCAGTTGACTAGGAATGGGCTGTATGGTAGCTCTTTTCCAAGACTCTACAGCCTGGGGTAACAAGTCATGCCAAGCTTTCTCTCTGCTATATCCTGAAGTTCAGCACCCTGTGGGTCAGCCCCCGAAGGCCATCCAGCTTCCATCTCCAAATATTAAGTTCACTTTGTGTCTCTCACAACAAGAAGGAAAGTTAGCATTCCTTGGAGACCTGAAGGGATGCAGTGAGTTAAGACTTTTCAAGAGCTTACTAATCATTCAGCCCTTGTTCATCCCTGAGTGATATGCAGTGATATTGTGGTGGACTTTTACTGGACACTGTGCCAAGTAAGTGGAGCAGCACTTGTGCTCTAGTCCAACTGGCTATCCCTTTTACCCTGGCATTTCATCAACCAGAGGAAGGAAAAATACAACATCATAAAGAAAGAGAAGCCCATTATGGGTCTTTCAACTCTCACATCTATTTAGATACAACTGGAGTCCCACAAGGAGTACCAGATAAATTTAAAACCCAAGATCAAATAGCTGCAGGATTTGAGCCAATATTTTAGTGGGTGACGATTATAAAAACATAGATTGGAAAACTTACATTTATTAAAACCAACAGTGGTTTATTAACTACACTAAAGATGCTGTTAAAGGAATAGCTGAGCAATTAGGGGCTACTAGCCAGATGGCTTGGGAAAACAGAATAGCCTTAGACATGATATTAGCAGAAAGAGGAGGAGTTTGCATCATGATTAAAACTCAATGTTGTACCTCCATCCCAAATACTATGGCCCCTAATGGAAGTATAACAAAGGCATTGCAAGGTCTAACTGCTCTATCCAATGAGTTAGCCAACAACTCAGGGATAAACAACCCCTTCGCAGGGCAGCTATAAAAATGGTTTGATAAAGAAAGGAATCATATCCTCAATTCTTATTTCTCTCGCAGCTGTAGTGGGTGTACTCATCCTTGTTGGGTGTTGTGTCATACCATGCATCCGTGGGTTGTGCGAGAGACCCATAGAATCAACACTTACCCAAACCTCCCTTAACTATCCTCCATTTTATTCAGAGAAGCTTCTTCTTTTAGAATACCAAGCAGAACAACAAAACCAAGACGTGTTTAGGAAGTTCGAAGAGAAAGAGCTGTAAGGAAAATTCAAGAGGAGGGAATTGTTGGATCCAAAGAGTTCTGAATTTCTCTTCAAAGAATCAGTATGTCAATATGATAAGTTCTTTGTCCTCCATTTTGAAGTTTAACTTCCTTGTAGTTTCAGTTAACAACCTTCTCCACCAGTTCTAATTAGTAGTTCACATCTGTTCCCCCAGTCCCCTGCTCCATCCTGACTCATCTCAGTCATCCGCTGTGACCCCTGATCACCTGCTCTGACCTCTCCTGTAACTGTCTTTCCTGCCAAACTACCCACCCCGCCACTCCAGCTTGTACCTTTGCTCTCTTTAAAATAGCCAGTCAGAATTAGCTTAGACTGTGTGGTCTAACCCTAGCCAACAGGGGAATGACACAACAATAGGGGCTACCTGCATCAAGAATAAGAACCCCTTCCCCTCCCTTGTTCATGTGGGTGCTCACCATTGTTCCATCTGTGAGCTGCACCCTTCTAGAGAGGTAAATTGCCTTGCTGAGGAAATTTATATTTGAGCGCTACTTCTTTTGTGGCACCAAAAATTTACATATAATACACTTAATCCATTCAACAACTTGCTGGCAGAACCACCATGACTGTTTTCCTGAGGTTGAAAGATGTAAGAGACTCATCCCAAGTCATTCAGCAATTTGGGCTCTCTGACTCCAGAACCATCTGCTCTAAAAACACTTTGCTATAAACCTCCCCAGGGTTGCTGATGAAGACTACCTTTTCAAGAAGGTCTGTGCTTGGCTGCAGAGGTCTTTTGACCCATTTACTCAAGTATAACTAGATAATCACATCTTTAACATTTTCCAGGAGAGAACAAATCTCCAGCCCCTGGCTAAAAGGAGCTACCTGTACTGCAGGGGGACAGCTTAATTGTCTGCAAATTTTTGCAACTGAATGGAACTGCAGAAGCCAATCTCCAATTTATTCCTTTTTGCAGCTGATCTCATTGTGCTAGAAAGTTGCTAGGAAGACAGTTCTGTGCTACTCAATTCACATTTTATATGCAATCAAACACATGGTTCAGCCAGCTTTATAGTACCTGGGGTGACATTTACAGTTTGCTTCATTGCCTCCTGGGGCTGGAGTTTGCCTACTTAAGGAAGAAACAGTCAACAAATATCCAACTTTCTGCAGCAAATGTAAAAGGCTGGAGAGGCAAGATATTACTAAATTTCCATCTATCTATTTTCCCAATATTGTAGAGGCCAAATATCAGCAAAAGTAAGTCACCCACTACAGATTTAACCTATAGAATTATGCTAACAATAAAATGTGGTGATACAGAAATTATCCCTTCTTAGTCCTTCATATCATCTCATGGCAGGGGTTGTGCGGGAACTCATTTTAAAGATGGGAGGTCAGAGAAGATGATGGTTGGTGGATTCACAGAATGACATAAAGCCAATCTGCTCTTGTAAATTATACCACTCAACGCTTTTCAAGGGACCCCATACAACCAGGAGAAATGGGTGCAAGCCATTGTTGCCTTCATGTATGCATACTTTTTGGTAGGGACCACCAGTAATATCCAAACAACATCCCCAGTAATGAAAGTCATACATCAGAGACTTGGGTGATGGCCAATGTTGGACAGAGTGAACTTCAAGTTTCTCTTCAAAGAATCAGTATGTCGGAGAGATCCAAGATGGCCAATTAGCAACAGCTCAGGAATGTAGCGCTCAGTGAAAGCGCAGAGAACGAGTGGACGCCGCACTTTCTGATGAATTTTTGTTGCCCACAGACTGGGAGATCCCCGGCAGAGGAGCCACACGGGTCACCAGCGCGACTCTTTTGGCCGGCGCGGCTGTTTTGCCGGCGCCCCAGCGTGGCACTTCCCAGTGCGGAGTATACGGGACGGACAGGCTCGGCTGGTTCCATCCCCACAAGGAAAACAGCAATTGGAAGCGCTGAGGACTGAGAGTTTCAAAGCAAGCACAGCGAACCTGGGAAGGTCCAGCTCTGTGGGGAAGGGGCGTCCACCAAAGGAAAACTAAGAAACAGAAAAACTTCATCACCGGGCGCAGAGAGATCCAAGATGGCCACGTAGCAGCAGCTCAGGATTGTAGCTCCCAGTGAAAGCGCAGAGAGCGAGTGGATGCCGCAATTGCAGACGAATTTTTGATGCCTACAGACTGGGACATTCCCGGCGAAGGAGCCACACGGGTCGCCAGCGCGACTCTTTTGGCCGGCGCGGCGCTTCTGGGTGCAGAGTGTACGGGACTGGATGCCCTTTTAGTCGGGCTCGGCCGGTCCCATCCCCACAAGGAGAACAGCAATTGGAAGCGCT
>CAUYQU010008578.1:0-28688 GCA_963574635.1 Cheracebus regulus | reverse complement strand
ATCCAGCCAAACTAAGTTTTACAAGTGAAGGAAAAATAAAATTTTTTGCGAACAAGCAAGAACTCAGAGATTTCATCACCACCAGGCCTGTTTTACAACAACTTCTGAAAGAAGTACTATACACAGAAAGGAACAACCAGTTATCCCAAAAACTTACCAAAAAGTAAAGAATATTATGATAATAAAGAATCTACACCAACTAATGGGCAAACAGCCAGTTAGCATCAAATAACAGTATGAAACTCACATATATCAATATTAATTCTAAACTTAAATGGATTAAATGCCCCAGTCAAAACATACAGTTAGACAAATTGAATAAAAAGTTAAAACCCATTGGTACGCTGTATTCAGATCTTTCTTATAGGCAAAGACACACAAAGACTCAACATAAAGGGATGGAGAAAGATTCACCAAACTAACGGAGAGCAAAAAAAAAACAGGAGTCGAAATTTTTGTCCTTGATAAAATAGACTATATTAGCAACAAAGACTAACAGAAACAAAGAAAGACATTACATAATGGTAAAAGGATCAAAGTAACAATAAGAGCTAACGATTCTAAATACATATGCACCCAATACAGGAGCACCCAGATACATAAGCCAAGTTTTTAACAACTTATATAGAGACTTAGACTCCCGTACAATAATTGCCGGAGACTTTAACACTATATTAACGAGACAGAAAATTAACAGAGATATCCACGATTTGAACTCAGACCTGGAACAAGCAAATTTAATAAGTATTTACAGAACTCACCACCCCATATCCACAAAACATATATTTTTTTCAATATTATATCACACCTATTCTAAAAGTGACCACATACTAAGAAATAAATCACTTCTTAGTAATTGCATAGCATTTCACAGATTTAAATGAAATCCTGAACAATAGAGCAATATTCTCATTCTCTCTCCCTCTTTCTCATTCTCTTTTATTCTTCTTTTCTTTCTCTTAAAAAAACTCCCCTTTTCTCTTTCTCTCTTTTATTCTTCTTCCTTTATTTAAAAAAAAAAAAAAGTTGGCCTGGTATGGTGGCTCACGCCTGTAATCCAAGCACTTTGGAGGCCAAGGCAGGCGGATCACCTGAGGTTGGGAGTTCAAGACCAGCCTGACCAACATGGTGAAACCCCGTCTTTAAAAAAATAAAAAGAATAAAAATAAAAATAAAAAGTTATAGGCTGGGTTTGGTGACTCACACCTGTAATCCCAGCACTTTGGGAGGCGGAGGTGGGCAGATCACTTGAGGTAAGGAGTTCGAGACCAGCCTGGCTAACATGGTGAAAGACTATCTCTATTAAAAATACAAGAATTACCCAAGTGTGGCAGCATGTGCCTGTAATCCCAGCTGCTCTGGAGGCTGAGGCAGGAGAATTGTTTTAACCTGGAAGGCAGAGGTTACAGCAAGCTGAGATCGCACAACTAGACTCCAGCCTGTGAGATCCTGTCTCAAAAAAAAAAAAAAAAAAAATTATAGACACTCATGGTAAAAAAAAAAAAAAAAGCTGTTGAATTGTTTATCTCTGTTAAACTATGGTTCCCCCTAAGTCTTGCTCAGTTCAGGCCCTTGCACTGCCTGCTGCAAATACGCATATCCCTTACTGAGTTATTAAGTTAATCTCTCTCTTGTATGTCAGATGATTAGTAAGAGAGACCAGGCCAGACACAATGGCACAAACCTATAATCCCAGCACTTTGGGAGGCCGAGGCTCATGGATCACTTGAGCCCAGGAGTTCTAGACCAGCCTGGGTAACATGACGAAACTCCATCTCTACAAAAAATACAAAAATTAGGCCGGGCACTGTGGCTCACGCCTGTAATCCTAACACTTTACAAGGCCGAGGAGGGCAGATCATGAGGTCAGGAATTTGAGACCAGCCAGGCCAATGTGATGAAACCCCATCTCTACTAAAAATACAAAAATTAGCTGGGTGTGGTGGCATGCACCTGTAGTCCCAGCTACTCAGGAGGCTAATGCAGAAGAATCACTTGAACCCAGAGGCGGAGGTTGCGGTGAGCCGAGATCGTGCCACTGCATTCCAGCCCGAGCAACAGAGCGAGACTCCGTCTCAGAAATAAAATACAAAAATTAGCTGGGCATGGTGGTGCATGTCTGTAGTCCCAGATACTTGGAACTCTGAGGTGGGAGGATTGCTTGGGCCTGGAAGGTGGAGGTTGCAGGGAGTGGAAATCGTGCCGCTGCACTCTAGGCTGGGTGACAAAGTGAGAACCTGCCTTAATAACAGAGACCACAAATATTATCAAAGTTCAAAGACATAAAGAGATAACTACAGGTTAATATGGAAAAGTCTTCATGAAAAAGAGAGATTTACTTAGTAACTCAGTAAGGGATATGCATATCTGTAGCAGGCAGTGCAAGGGCCTGAACTGAGCAAGACTTAGGGGGAACCACAGTTTAACAGAGATAAACAATCCAACAGTCAGTCACCCTCCACCCAACATCTTTCATTAATTAGCTGTGTTATATAGGGATCTCTGATCCTTATGAAAGGGATGATCTCAGACTTCTGGTCTTGAAATGTTGTGATCCAAAGAGAAGAAGAAAAGAGAAAGGCACCAGTGAGTAAGGGAAGCAATGGAGAAAAGGTACAAAGTGGACAGCATGAGCTGATATTCTCCGAGAACACAAAGCAGACCCAATGGTGACTTTGTGTTGAGGAAATACTCATTCAATCAACATATGTTTACTGAGTGCCTATTATGTACCAGGTACTGTTTTAAGTGCTGGGAACACAGTACTCAAAATGGAAATCCCGTCTTTCAAAGACCCAGCATCCTAGAGGAGAAAGAAGTGACTTAAAAAATTAGTAAGAAACTATATTGTATGTCAGATGATGAATAGTGCTATAGAGTAAAATGAGGCAGGAAGAGCCACAGGCACTTTCAGGAAACTGCTATTCTAAATTAGGTGGTCAGGGAAGGCTCAGTAAGAATGTGAAATCTGAGCAAACACCTGAAGAAGGTGAGGGGCTGATGGAAGCAGAAGTCGGAAGCAAAGAGCAGCATATAGGTGGTGAAGCAGGGGTATAACAGACTAGGTTGGAAAAGTGAGGAAAAGCAGGTAAATCTTCTAGAAAGAACTCTAGGTCTTAGAGTCTGCAGATTTAGATTTCAATCAGAGAATCATTACCTCAGCATTGGAGAGAACTTTACAGTTCATTCAGTACAACAGCCCATTAGATTATTATTATTGGGTTTTGTTTTTTGAGACAGTCTCATTCTGTCGACCAGGCTGGAGTGCAGTGTGTGATCTCAGCTCACTGCAACCTCCGCCTCCCACGTTCCTCTCCTGCCTCAGCTTCCTGAGTAGCTGGAATTACAGGCATGTGCCACCACACCCAGCTAGTATTTTGTATTTTTGGTAGACACAGGGTCTTGCCATATTGGCCAGGTTGATATCGAACTCCCGGCCTCAAGTGATCTGCCTGCCTTGGCCTCCCAAAATTCTAGAATGACAGGTATCAGCCACCGCGTTCGGCCATATTATTATTTTTAATACACACAGGGTCTTGCTCTGTCACCCAGGCTGGAATGAGTGGCACCATCACAGCTCACTACAACCTCAAACTGCTGGGCTCAATCCTCCCATCCCAGTCTCCCAAGCAGCTAGGACTACAGGCACACACCATCATGCTTGGCTAATTTTTCTTATTTTTTTTGTAGAGATGTTGGTCTCACTATGTTGCCCAGGGTAGTCTCGAACTCTTAGCCTCAAGCGATCATCCTGACTCAGCCTCCCAAAGCAGTGGACTTATACGCATGAGCCACCACACCCAGTCCCCATTAGATTACTAAGCCCATACTACTCCTCCCAGGTGACCACTTGTCTTGGCCTGAACCATGTGGTGGATATATCTACCTCCATGTACCAAGACAGCCTGTCCACCCATGGATAGCCCTGCCTTAGGCTTTAACTTGGGCAGAAATATGTTTGTTAATAATATCTACTCTTTTTAGGGGTACTTTGTATTCGACATAATTCAGACATCTGAAGATACCCAGGTCTTCTCCAAGATTCCTCTCCTCTTCAGGTTAAAGTTAGCTGATTATTTTAACTTTTTGGTTTTTTTTGAGACAGTCTTGCTCTGTCACCTAGGCTGGAGTGCAGTGGCACTGTCACAGCTCACTGCAGCCTTGAACTCTCAAGATCAAGTGATCCTCCCACCTCAGCCTCCCAAGTAGCTGGGACTACGGGTAAATGCCACCATGCCCAGCTATTAATAATTTTTAAATTTTTTTTGCAGAGAGAGGTTTCCACTATGTTGCCCAGGCTGGTCTCAAACTCCTTAGCCCAATGGATCTGCCTGCCTTGGCCTCGCAGAGTGCTGAGATTACAGGCATGAGCCACCACGCCAGGCCTATTTTAAGTGACATGGTCTCATGTCTGTAACAGTAAGGGAGTCTCAGCTGCAAGCCACCAAAACTGACTTGGGCAACTTAAGTTATGAAAGACAGGAATGTATTGAAAGGGTATGTAGTAGGGCATAGAAATGAGGATAAGCTGAAGAATCAGGTGGTAGAAAACAAGAGCAGCTCTAGTATCCAGATATTAGGAATTAGTCCGTGGTTGTGATGAAGGAGCTGCAACTGTTTATTGAACTTTACTGTCACTGTATCATTCAAACGAAGCTTCCAATTAAAGGAGGAAAGCATCTATTTGCCTAACATCTGTTGGCCTGACCTGAGCCATGTGTGCCTACCACCTAGTTGGTCAGGGATGAACTGTTCTCCAAAGCAAAACTGAGCTGTTATTCCCAGAAGAACCTGGATTGGATGCTGGACAGGCCAAAATAACTTACATCTACTAAATTCTCTCAAAATACGATGCTTCAAATTCCACATAATCAAGATATGGAGGAGCAAAACCAGGGTACTTTCTCTACACATGCTGTATGCCTGGGAAAGTGACCAAATTTGTGCCTGTTTCCTGTCAGTGATGGTCACAAACATATTTGGTAGTTCATATGACAATCAAAGAAAATGTGTGCAAAATGCTTTATAAACTCGAAGCTAACTGCAGTACTTAATACAGTAAATGCTTGTCACAGCCATTTTATACAGATTTTATTTAATCTTCAAAACTACTCTATTGATTATATGCTAAATTAAAAAAACAAAAAAATATATGAAGGAGATTATGAGCAAAAACTCTAGAGTCAGACTAAGTTCAAATCCTGACTCCACCCTGACTTGTGCAACCTTCAGCAAGTTACTGTTTCTGTGACTTGCCTCACCTGTATATGGGCATAATACTAACCATCCATAGGGCTGATGTGAGGATTGTGAGTTAATACAAGTAAAATTCTTAGAACTGTGACAGGTATATATAGCAAACACATATTAGCTACTATTATGAGTAGCACTAATTATTCCATTTTTGCAGGTGAGAGAAATGAGGCATCAGACAGATAACTTATAAGTTCTCAAAGTTTAAAGTGGTAAAGCCAGGCCGGGTGCAGTGGCATGTGCCTATAATCACAGCAGCTCATGAGAGCAAGGCAGGGGGATCTCTTGAGTCCAGGAGTTGTAGGTTTCAGTGAGCTATGATCATGCCACTGCACTCCAACCTGGGCGACACAGCAAGATCCTGTCAATCAAGCAGGTAGTACACCCAGAAGTTGAAGTTCACTGTTGGTGCTCCTGACTACCATACTGTTTTCAAAAGTGAAAAAAAAGAAAAAAAAAAAAGTGGCATTTGGACTTTAACCCTATCCTCAAGTCACATAATTAAGGATATTTACAAATGAAACTCAAACACAGGAGAGGGAAAAAGGAAATGATCTGATGTTTCATGTCTCTTTTTTTTTTTTTTTTTTTTTTTTTTTAGTTTTTCGATACAGGGTCTCCCTTTGTCACCCAGGTTGGGATATGTGGTGTGATCATGGCTCACTACAGCCTCAATATCCTGAGCTTAAGTGATCTTCTTGCCTCAGCCTCCAGAGTAGTTGGGACCACAAGTACATGCCACCATATGTGGTTAATTTTTAGAAATTTTTTTGTAGAGGCAGGGTCTCACCATGTTGCCCAGGCTGGTCTTGACCTTCTGGGCTCCAGTAAGAAGGCTTCCACCACAGCCTCCCAAAGTGCTGGGATTACAGGCATAAGCCACCATGCCCAGCTTGTTTCATGTCTTTAGAATGTTAGCTTGCAGGATAACTAGATATCTAGAGAAGGCTGAGAAAAGTCACATCATTATGTTGTAGTGGGGAAAAAAAATTCTCTGTCTTAATTGGAAATTATACCTTTCCAAGAATAAGATTTTTAAAAACTGAATTTATGCTGTCAATCTCATTTCTTTGAGATTGAGATCACTCTTGTCACCCAGGCTGGAGTGCAATGGCACAGTCACGGCTCACTGCAACCTCTGCCTCACAGACGGGTTCAAGCGAGTCTCCTGCCTCAGCCTCCCGAGTAGCTGGAATTACAGGCGCCTGCCACCATACCTGGCTAATTTTTGTATTTTTAGCAGAGACAGGATTTTACCATGTTGCTCAGGCTAGTCTCAAACTCCTGACCTCAGGTGATCCACCCACCTTGGCCTCCCAAAGTGCTGGGATTACAGGCGTCAGTCACTGCTCTTGGCCTGTCAATGTCATTTCTGATGTCAATCTCACTTCTGATTTGATAGAAAACAAATACAAAACATGTATCACACTTAGAAAAGCAGAAATATGTTTATAACTGCAGAAGAGGCATATGTTAGAAGAGACAGTTAACTGTGCCTAATGAAAAGAGGTGAATGTATCTCTCCTCATTTATAAATGGTGAGCATAAATTAGTAAGTCTAAATTTTAAAAAGGGGAGGTGATTATATATGTAGCATTCAAACAACGGCTCTGTCCAAATCAGTTCATAAACCACACTGAAAACTTTCTCAACAAGAAAGACTTGAACACAGTTGTTGATAAGGTAGTACAGCTTATTATTTCAGTCATATGCTACTACTGATAGTACTAGTACCATGTTTTTGAGACAAGGTCTCATTCTCTTCCCCAGGCTGGAGTGCAGTGGTGCAAACACAGCTCACTGCAGCTTCAACCTCCTGAGCCCAAGCAATCCTCCTGCCTCAGCCTTCCGAGTAGCTGGGACCACAGGCACACATCACCATGACTAGTAATTTTACTTTTTGGTAGAGATGGGGTCTTGCCATGTTGCCCAGGCTGGTCTTGAACTCCTGGGCTCAAATGATCCTCCCTCCTTGGCCTCCCAAAGTCCTGGGATTACAGGCATGAGCCACATGCTGGGCCTCATTCAACAGATACTTACTGCTCACCTACCACTGTTGTAGGAGATGGGGGTGAGGTGGTAAACAACACAAAGCCCTACTTTCATAGAGCTTACACTGCAGGGAAGCATTACAAAGAAGAAATTGTGGCTCAGTTACCCGGTCTGTCAGACTCTAAAGCCTATACCATATCTTCGAATCATGTCATCTCTCAGTGGATACAGCTTTGCCCTAAAAGTATATGCCTGAACATGCACTCTTGACACTACAGTCTAGCACAATTTAAGCTTTCTCTGTGTTGTCAGTCCAGTGACATCTTCTCAAGTGTTCCTCCCCCAACTCTCTAACTATAAAAACTGCCCTATCAGCAGTAAATATATCATACTGACATGTATAAACTAACCTCTCTCTCTCTCATTAATCCCTAAACTACCTGAGGGCAAGAACTATGCCTTAGCCATCTTTCTAAGTCTAGAAGATGATATACACAGTAGATATTCAATAAACCGTTGAGAGGAATTCATGAGAGTAGTTTCAACAAAGTTGAGGGTAGAAGCCAGTGTGCAATGAACTAAGGAGTAAATGGAGGACAGAAGCATGTAGAGTCTGCTTCTTAAGGATAAGTCTAGAAAGGAAAAGTAGGATAAATGGTAGTAATTTGAAGGAAAATTATGATCACAGGAAAGTTTCGTATTTTTTTAATGAATGAGAAAGACTTGAACACAACTGTTGATCAGGAAGTACAGCAGAGTCAAAAGAGCAGAATTTAGAGTCTGTTAGACTTGAATTCTGGCCCTGTCACTTATAGTGACCTGAGACAACTACAGTGTTTGGTAAACAGAAGGTATTCAATAAACGGTTTCAATGATTATTACTATAGGTTCCTTTCCCACATATTTTGTGCTCTAGTCTAGATTCTCTAAATCTGTGTATGTGATGGCAAAGAAACAGGATCTTTTTTTCTTCTGTAACACCCATTGTGCTATTCTCATTTCCTTGTGAGTCTGGATGAGCTCATGAATGGCTGCTGTGGAAAATTACTGACGTCATCAGCTGAATAAATATCTGGAGGAGAGTAAGCAGATGAAACAGATGTTAAATTATCAAATGTACAAGATTTGGGGTTTCTGCCAAAACCTTCATTGAGAACTAAGAAGAGAAAAACTGAAAACACACAGAACTTTTTTTTTAAGCCTTTGAGCCAGCAAGGTGTTCTCACATTCACTCCAGGCATAGAAACACGGCGGTAAAATGAAAGAGATGATTACCTCCTCAGTTCCCGTCTCAATATTTCACCCTAATGTGGGGTTCATTTCTGTGAGGTTCTACCCCAGTTCACTTTTCTATTAACCTGACACTTCCCAGATTCACGAGGTATGCATTTTTATATTGAAGCAATTATTTGTTCACAGTCTTCTAATGTTCTGGTCATGAGCTATGTTCACCTATTACCCATATCTGATCAACATCTCACTGTCTTCCCCTCCCTCCCAGGCCACACACCTCTAACACTTAAAAAGGGACAGGGAGAAGAACTAAAACTCAGGCTAATGTGATAATTAGGGATGAAAACGCTACATTCATTTAGGATTAACAAAAGCCAGGAAACATACCGATCTACAGAATTACAAATTAATCGGGCCGGGCACGGTGGCTCAAGCCTGTAATCCCAACACTTTGGGAGGCCGAGGCGGGCGGATACCTGTGGTCAGGAGTTGAGACCAGCCTGGCCAACATAGCAAAAACCCATCTCTACTAAAAATATAAAAATTAGCTGGGCATGGTGGCAGGCACCTGTAATTCCAGTTACTCGGGAGGCTGAGGCGGGAAAATCGCTTGAACCCGGGAGGCGGAGGTTGCAGTAAGCTGAGCCGAGATCACGGCATTGCACTCCAGCCTAGGTGACAAGAGTGAAACTTCCGTCTCAAAATACATACATACATACATACATACAAATTAATCACCAAGAACAGAAATGGTGTAAAGCAAAGATGTAATTCAATTGTTTGGAGTGCAGAGACAACTGGAACTAAAAGAGATGAGCAAACAAAGTGGGAAATTTATGCGCCTACAAACCTTATCACAAACCTGTCAGTGTGGAATATTCCAAGACATCTCCATCCCACCACAAAACACACAAAAAGGAGCCATCAACTCATCACAAATGTACAGCGCGAGACTGGAAGATACCCTAGTCACCCAGTCACTGAAAACAACTTTTCAAACATCTTTATTTTTCTCTCCAAATAAAAAAGAGCCTAGATCAGTAAACTAAGTATGAGGATAATTTCCAAAATTCCAGTCCTAACCACACCGGGTGATTCTGGCTAACATACGCCTGTTTCCTCCGTGCTAAAATGCAGACGCACCGCTGTTCCGAGTCTCAGCCTGATTGGAGCTCGGGTTCTGCACCTGGATCTGAATCCTCAAGGGAAAGCCGCAAATTAACCTGAGGAGGAGTCAGCAGCTGTCCCGGTGCGGGAGCCAGCCAGATTTTTTTTAAAAGCCCCCCGCATCAGGCGCGGTTTCTGGAAAACCGCTCCCCGCTACCAGCGCGGTGGATTCCAGCTCGCGCCCCGGACACCTGAGGTGGCCTCGGCCGTCTAGGAGCAGCCGGCCCGAGGGACGCACCCGACCTCCCCGCCCCGCCGCGCTCCCGGGCCCCCATTCCACCCGCGGCGCAAGCGAGGTCGGCCCCGCGGCTCTCCGGCCCGAGGCGGCGCTTCTCTCTCGCGGGCGCCTTCGGCCCGTGAGTCCCTCGGTCGGACAGTCGGAGCACAGCTACCCCGCAGCCCCCGCCTGAGGGCAAGGTGTGGGCGCCGGCGAGTCCCCGCCGACTCCCGCCCCGCACTCACCTGCCCCGCGGGCCACCTCAGCGCCAATCCGGGTCGGGTTAGCAGCTTCCCCACTCGCACCGTCAGCGCTCAGCGGCGCCTACGCGCACGCGCGGCGGGGTGGAGCACGGGCCTCCGCGAGGCATGTTGGGGGCTGTAGTTGTTCCCGCCCACTTGGCGGGACGCGGCCAGGAACTCTGCGCCCCAGTCCCAAGGCCGGCAGGCGTAGCGATGCCTGCACCGCAGCCTGAGCAGCTTAGGACAGGAGGGTGTGGACCAGCAGTCAGGGTGGGAGATAGACGCTGCAAATCACTTGCTAATTTTCTAAATATTTTTTATCTAGGCCGGGCACCGGGACTGATGCCTGTAATCCCAGCACTTTGAGAGGCCTAGGCGGGCGGATCGCTTGAGCCGGGGAGTTTGAAACCAGTCTGGCCAACATGGCGAAAACCTGTCTGTACTCAATATACAAGAATTAACCGGGCATGGTGGTGTGCAGCTATTCGAGAGGCTGAGATGGGAGAATTGCCTGAGCCTAGGAGGTGGAGGACGCAGTCAGCCCAGATTGCGACACTGCACTTCAGCCTGGGCCAGAGTGAGAACACTCTCCCTTAAAAAAAAAAAAAAAAAAAAAAAAACCAAGACACAAAACTGTTACAAAGCTGTTTATTTAAATAAAAATTGTTAAAAACTTGAACTCATGCTCCATTCTCTGGTTCAAGAGAACCTGAGGTGGCCTCGGCTGTCTAGGGGCAGCCAGCCTAGGGGATTCAGCCAAGGCAGAACCACCGTGCTCTTGAACCAGAGAATGAAGAATGAGTCGATGCACTCTCCTCCGTGGCAGGCGAACCTAACAGCAGCATTCTCAAGTCAGTTTGCTCCCTCACTGACCACACGGAATGGGAAGGTTGGTGAGTCCTGCGCTCAGGAAGGAAAACGAAATTTTCTTTTTTTTGAGACCGAGTCTCTCGCTCTGTCACCCAGGCTGTAGTACAGTGGCACGCTCTCGGCTCACTGCAACCTCTGCCTCCTGGGTTGTAGCTATTCTCGTGCCTCAGCCTCCCTAGTAGCTGGGACTACAGGCACACACCACCATGCCCAGCCGGAAAACAACATTTTCTGAGTACTTTCTGTGTCAGATCCTATGCTGTGCAATTCCTGTCTCACGTCTCACCCTCACATCCACCCAGAGTTCATTTCACCATTCAAGGCTCCTAACCCTTGTGCTTCCACTAAAGCTATGTTTACAAATATCAGGCTCTCCTCTCCTGGGTTTTTGTTGTTGTTTTTGAGAGGGAGTCTAGCTCTGTCACCCAGGCTGGAGTGCAATGGCATGATGTGGGCTCACTGCAACCTCCGCCTCACGAGTTCAAGCAATTCTCCTGCCTCAGCCTCCTGAGTAGCTGGGATTACAGGCACTGGCCACCACACCCAGCTACTTTTTGTATTTTTAGTAGAGATGGGGTTTCACTGTCTTGGCCAGGCTGGTCTCTAACTCCTGACCTTGTGATCTGCTCACCTCAGCCTCCAAAAGTGCTGGGATTACAAGTGTGAGCCACTGTGCCCGGCCCTCTCCCGGTTCTTAAATGAAACTGGGTATCAGCCAGGGAGAGGGCACTAAGTGCCCAGGTGTCTGACTGCAGCTGAACAGACATTTCAACAGTTGTCCCATGTTCTGCCCAGAACCTGACATCTGGATAGTTCTGATGCTAGAGTTTGCATGAATTTAAACCCATCTTAAAGAAAATACAACAGCATGAGTTAACATAGTGAGACCCCGTCTCTACAAAAAACAACAAAAAATTAGCCAGGTGTGGTTGCATGTGCCATAGTCCCAGCTACTCAAGAGGCTGAGGTGAGATGATAGCTTGATCTCAGGAAATCCAGGCTTCAGTGACCTGTGATCATGCCACTGCACTCCAACCTGGGAACAGAGTGAGATCCTGTCGTGTATATATATATGTTTTCCAGTGAACATGCAGACCACCCAAATACATCTAATTAAAATGTTACCTAGGAAAATCAGATTACAAAGTTGCATACAAGTGTATAAATACAAAAACAAAGGAGAAAGGAAAGGGAAAGACAGAGATACACCAACAAATCCACCCATCTAAATAGTCCAGGAAGAAACCAGGCCAAACTGCCAATCACTAGAGAGCATGAGTCTAACAGAATTGTTAGAACAAGACTGTTATCTTATTTCCTCATTCTCTATGAGGAAATGTATTAACTAAAATCCATGGTATCCTATATCCCCAGTATGTCTGGTATGTAAGATAAATTCTCAGATTACAGATAAACTGATAGTAGCTGCTCTCTAAGTTGCCCATACCAGAGAAGGAAGCCGAGTATCCGGTCGGAGTCCAGTGGCTTAATTTCCTTGTGTCAGACTTAGTATCTTTTCAAGATTTTTAAGAGATGAATAGAGTAACTCTCTGGGAGTTAACAAATGGCTCTATGCTATCCCTGCTTGCTTGCTATACTAGCCTATATTCAGAATTTGGTTTTCAGAATTGTCTTCTACGGTTTTTCCCAATAGGTTGAGCTCTTCTCTTCTGGCTTTTGTAAGTGACAAGGTCTCGCTATGTCACCCAGCCGGGACTTAACTCCTGGGCTTACGTGGCCCTATTGCCTCAGCTTCCCAAGTAGCTGGGACTGTACGTGCACGTCGTCGCAACGTGCTTTTCTAGCCACTTTTAGATAAAACTGGATCCGATTCAGCCTCCCCTCCCTCACAACACTCCTAACAACTAGGCAATCTTTCAGCTTCTGCCTGACCTGGGAGATTGAGGGTAGGTCGCTAATCTCAGTGGTTCCAATGTCTGGGCCCAGACCAGTCTCAGAGCCTTAATAATGGGTACTGATTTCAGTGTGTCTCTTGGGGCAACACACAGTCAAGTCACTCTTCCTCCACATGGCAATGTTTGAAGTGTCGACAGGTTTTCTCCTGTAGAGGATAAAGGGCCCTAGCAATCCTCTACCACCTCTTTGGAGGTTGGCTCTCCAGTTCATCTCTGTTCCTCAGACTGGTTATCCAAAATTGAACATAATGCCAAGAGTGTGGAGCCGTAAGCCTCTAGTGGCTTTTGGGCACTGGACAACATTGAAACATCCTAAAAGAGTCTTCTCTCAGTTCTGATGCATACTGAGTTTAAGATGAACTTATTTACATTTATCTTTATTAACTTTTTCCTCTTAGTTTAGGGCACATCATTTCAGCCTACTTAGGTTAGAGATGAAAACTTATTTTGCCAAATAAATGTACTTGTTAATTCTCCCAGTTTTGTGTCATCTGCAAATCTGATAAAGCTTTCATCTTCATCTATGCTGAAAAATACATAGGATGAGAATGGGCTGACACTACTGCTCTCCTTGCAGGTAGGTAATTAACTCAATCTCTGGCTACAGTTGCTTCAATCAGCTATAAATCCATGCAACAAGGAAGTCAGGTGCCGTGGCTCACGCCTGTAATCCAAGCTCTTTGGGGGTCTGAGGTGGGCGGATCACTTGAGGAATTCAAGACCAGCCTGGCCAATACGGCAAAACCTCGTCCCTATTAAAAATACAAAAATTAGCCAGGCGTGGTGGTGGGTGCCTGTCATCCCAGCTACTTGGGAGGCAGAGGTTGCGAGATGTGCTTCGGCACTATAGACTGGGTGACAGCAAGACTCAACAACAAAGTCCATGCAACAAGGAATAAAGACTGTCAGGTACCCTGATGAAATCAATAGACTCAATTAGCATTTCCCTGACATATAAGCCTCATCAAAAGATGAAATGAGGCTGGGCTCAACTTTAGCTGAGTAACCCTTATGAATCACATCAGGGTTTGGTTTTTTGTTGTTTTTGTTTTTTAAGTATTTGTTGTAGTTTCAAACTTCATTACTTATTCTAGCCAAAAATAATGGAAATAAAAGGTTGACTCAATCACTGAGTCTAGGTTATTTTGCTAGACCTAGATCAAATTCACTTGTAGAAGACAGGACCAGAAATTTCATGCTACTTTACAAGCAAATGAACACATGAAAAGGACTAAACAAGGCAGCTAGAAAATAGGCCTTGAAAGAACAGAGATCAAGTATGAACTACGTTTATTATGCAAGTTTGTGCTGTTGTAAACAACAGAGTAAACTTCAATGCACGTTGTTTCTTCATTGTTGAGAAATGTGAGACCTTGAGAAACGGGAAAGCACCATGGGAAGAAGAAAGCGCTGTATTAATTTCAGGTAACAATTCTCGAGGTAAAATAAGGCATTACAGTAACAGAATTTTCATGCCTCAGCAATTAACAATGATTTTTCGTTTAATTCTCTTCCAACTCTACAGACATAATTCTGCTTTCACCTTCATCACACTTTCATATGGTTTTAACAGGGGATACACCTCCTCTTCTAAGAATCTCTGCACCTGCCAGAGGAAAGCAAATACGAAAGAAAACATTAAGATATTAACGGATAATATATTTTCCAATGTCAGGTGATACCACTGAAATCTAATTTGATAAAGCTTTTACTCCACCACTGAGCTTGTTTTCCTCAACGGCCTATCAGGAATTTCTGCCTAGACACACGTGATTCAACCCACCAGACCCACATGCCCACCAACCTCTTCGCAAACTAGCCCAGCCTGTGTTCTCTCAGGTGGTTTCACCATTTCCATCCAATCTAAAAATCATCAGGGCTTCTTTCCTCCTGCTTCCCAGCCCTCTTCAAGTAGCCACCAGGAGTTCAACCCCCTCCCTCTCCCCAGTCTGCATCTCTCACCACCATCTTCACCATCCATTGCCTGGCCCTTTGCAGTAGCCTCCTTATCCGTCTCCTACCTCCAGTTTTAAGACTTTCAGCCCTCGGTGCTTGCACATGCTGCCTGGTATTATAATGACCTATTTACAAGTCTTCACCACTAAGTTTTGATTTTTCTGAAGATGAGGATTATCTGTTCATCTTTATTTTTTTTGACACAGGATCTCACTTTGTCGCTCAGGCCAGAGGGCAGGGGTATGAACACGGCTCACTACATCCTTGACCTCCTAGGCTCAAGCTATCCTCCCGCCTCAGCCCCCTGAGTAGCTGAGACTACAAGCGCATGCCACCAAGCCTGGCTGATTTTTGTATTTTGTGTAGAGACAAGGTTTCACTGTGTTGCCCAGGATGGTCTTGAACTCCTGAGCTCAAGCAATCCTCCTGCCTCAGCCTCCCAAAGTGCTGGGATTACTGGTGTGAGCCTGGCCTATCTATTCCTTTTAAATCCCCAGAATTAAATACAGTACCTGAGCACCTGGTATACACTCAGGCATTTCAATCTTTACAACACGGGGTATCCACCTGACATTAAAACCTAATTCTTTGTCCATTACACCACATTCTCAAAACCAAAAGAGAATACAAAGAAATACTTAAGGCTGCCGTATCTTGGTCAGGTGTGATGATTCACGCCTGTAACCCCAGCACCACTGCACTCCAGCCTGGGTGACAAAAAGACCCTGTCTCAAAAAAACAAAACAAAAAAATCCACAAACAGAAACAAAACCCAAATCTCTAAATTTTAGCCAACAACCTGCTCTGATTTCCTTCTAACTAGCTCCATTCCCACCCTACCTCCTATAAAGCAAAAACATCAAAGAGAGTGGCCTAGGTTCTGCAGCCCAGCAGAAAAGAGTGCTTCTAGGCATGACTCCCTGGATGCATTCTGATGTATGCTTACCTGCTGGGAGGCACGACCAGTGAAAGAAGAAGGATCCAGTAAACGATCCAACTGGGAGTGAATGGGACTAAAGTAGGCATCAGCCTGGATACGCTCTATGAGGTCATTGTCACCCCCTTCCTGCTTAACCACAGCAGCTGCCTGCTGAGAAAGCACTCTGATTTTCTCATGGCAATCCTGGGAAAACAGTGAAATATTGTCAGTTCTCCACTAACAGGGCGTTTGAACACTCTTTAAAAAACTCATCAGATACTTCACCTCTATGCTGTCTGCACAGCTCTTCTACATAAAACCCCTCTAGGCTGAGGTGGTTCCGTGTCTGTCTCTACCAGGGCCTTCACTACTCTCTGACTACATTTTAGGACAAGCCTGAAGTGGATGCCCTTGCTCTGGCCCTCTTCTGTAAACCCTCATTAATCATTTGCTCTTGTTTCCTGTTCACTTCCTATGGAATGTCAGACCTCATTCCTTCACTAGGCATGGACTTTTCCTACATGATTAATTGATACACTTTTTTTTTTTTTCAGACAGTCTAGCTCTGTCATCCAGTCTAGAGTGCAGTGGTGCGATCTCGGCTCACTGCAACCTCTACCTCCTGGGTTCAAGCAATTCTTGCCTCAGCCTCCCAAGTAGCTGGGACTACAGGCATGTGCCACCACACCTGGCTAATTTTTTGTATTTTTAGTAGAGACAGGGTTTCACCGTGTTGGCCAGGATGGTCTCAATCTTCTGACCTCGTGATCTGCCCGCCTCAGCCTCCCAAAGTTCTGAGATTACAGGCGTGAGCCACGGCACCAGGCCTAAGTGATTACCTTTAACAAACTGAGTTCACCACAATCATCCTCCATAGATGGCAGAATATGGCCACTGCTCTGTACCATTAATGTGATGAGGTAATGACATAAACACCTTCCTTTATCTGCTCTCCTTTATGGAGGAGAAAGCAGGACCAAACGTGCACTCTTAACTTATCCAGGACCATGAGGGGTTACAAACCTGGCGGCTACCTCCAGCTTTGACCATGGCCATGATGATGTTCTCTGTGGCCATGAAAGGCAGCTCTTGCCGAATGCGCCGTTCAATTACCTATAGGAAAAGATACAGTGAATGGCCAAGGAAGGTGTCTCAAGGCTAAAGTCATAAACACAGCAGGATGTCAAACAAAATGCACAGCACAGACACTACCACATTATGGAGAGAATAATGGGTTGTTTTATTCTATATGATGTTTTTTTCAGTTTTCTTACGAACTCAGACTTTTGATTTTTAAAAAAGGGAATATTAATTTAAAAAGTTGTCACATAGAAAGAATTCTTAAAACCCCTATTTGTTACATTTCAAGAGCCCAGCCTCAAGAGCTAAGTATAGGAGACAAATGAACCCATCTGCCTCAGCTACTTAAATACAGGCAAATGGAGCCATCTACTCTGCCTAGTCACGCCAGAGCTGATGATTCATGCTGCTAGATAAAGGCAATTTAAAATACTTTTTTCCTTTTCTATAAATGTGTCTATGAATCCCACAGAGCTAGTTTCCTAAAGCCTGTGAACTGAAGGATGAGCTCGGGTGGGAAGAAGGCCTACAGGATCTGAATACAGCTCCCTCGACATACCCCAGAGCACCCTCCCTCCCACATTCCAACCCCTCCCTAATACTTTACTTTTTAATTGAGGCTTCTTACTTTGGGGTACACTACCAATCCTTCAGAAACGTTCTGCAGTGTATTCAGTATAGTATCCGCAGTAAGAAATGCCTCAGCCAAACAGATCCGTCTAGAAAACAAATAGCCGTTCAGTATCTCTTTAGACAACTAATTTCAGTGAAATGCAGTGTGTGTCCCAACAAATTGCCCTACTGACTACTCTTTGGGTAATTTCCTTCAATCTCAGGACTACCCCAATGACCTCATGACTCTCAACTCTATCACCTCCAGGACAGACCACTTGTCCAAGTGCCAGACCTTATGCCTACTGAGATGTCCACCTGGTTGACCCATAGGTACCTCAATCCCCAAACTGAACTCAGCACTTTCCCATTCCTCCTACTCACCATCACGAACCTGCCCTTCCACCCTTGTAGCTCCTGCATCAGTAAATGGCAGGAGCACCCCAGTCACCAAGTTCTTTATGCTCACTCGGGTCAACCACCAGGGCTGGCCAGTCTGCCTTCAACTCTGGATCTGTATCCTTCCTCTCCATTTACATGGCCACTGCATCAGTGTGGCCTTGGACTTTCAAAGTAGCCCCTAACGAGTTCTGGTATCATCCATGTCTTCTGACAGCCAGCTGTCCAACTGTTGCTAGGGTGTTTCAGCAGGCATAGCAGCAGGCCTACAGGGTCATACCTTGCTAAAAAGTATTCAATGGCTAACTTCCGAATGAATTCGCATGACTTATTTCCAGAGGTAAATCCTGGATTATGCAGAGATCCCAGAAAGCTAGGTTTAACTATACATCCATATCCACTCAAGAAACCCCAGGACAATGCAAGTAGGTGAAAGTAATGTCAATCTGCTTTAAATGAGCATATACATAAATAGAAAACCATGCACATGTTGACACCTCATCAGTAGTTACAAATTATTCCTGACTCATCTCATAGCTAATCAAGATGTCATTGTACCTAGACACCACAACTGACATCTATCTGCCTTCAGAAAAGGCCCAGAAGACCTTTCATAAACTGGCTACTACTATCTGTGACTGTGTCCTGCACCACCCCCTGGCACGGGCTGACTTCATTCCCCAAGGTTACTCAAGTAGTAGTAACTCCCTCAAGTGTGTTTTCTCCTGCTTTGTGCCTTTATAATGCTCCTGATCTTGTCTTTTCTCTTTTCCTTTTTTTCTGAGATGGGCGATGCACTGGACGCCCAGGCTGGAGTGCAGTGGTGCAATCTCGGCTCACTGCAACCTCTGCCTTCCTGGTTCAAGCCATTCTTCTGCCTCAGCCTCCCGAGTAGCTGGGATTACAGGCGTCTGCCACCACACCCAGCTAATTTTTTTTTTTTTTTTTTTTTGCTAATCTTCTCTGTATCGTTCCAATTTTAGTATATGTGCTGCCGAAGCGAGCACTTTTTTTTGTATTTTTAATAGAGATGGGGTTTCACCATGTTGGCCAGGCTTGTCTCGAACCCCTGACCTTGTGATCCACCCTCCTTGCCTCCCAAAGTGCTGGGAATACAGGAGTAAGCCATCATGCCCGACCCCTGATCTTATCTTTAAAAGAGGCGTCTATTTCTTAATTCTTAAGGCATCACCTCTATTGTGAAGCTTTCTGATTCCTCAAACACTATTCCTTCCTCTTTGCTCCCACAGTACCCAATAGACACTTCAATTCTAACACATATTACACCGTCCTTTTTATGTTTTGCCTCCCTCTTAGACTCTGGGCTCCTTGGGGATAAGGAGATTGTAGCGATGCTCAAATATGTCCTTTTACTTCTAGGTCCATCCTTCAGACCTCCTCCCAACTTGGTGTATGTGATGTCCCCGTGCCACTGACCGGTTGGCACTATCATCCAGTGTGCGTTCAAACCACTGGACAGATGCTGTCTGTAGCGGGTCCATGACAAGGGTCATCAGGTGGCGGGCAAGGCTGCAGCAACGTTCTGAACGCATGGGATTCCGCTTATATGGCATCGCACTTGAGCCTGCCCATGTGAAAAAGGACAAGATGCAAAGGCAGAGACTTGAGAGGACAGCAAGTAGGCAACTACGCTGCTGAATGAGCTCTCAGCCCCGGTCCACAGCCCTCCAGCAGCTCTGTGTGCTCACAGGTCTCTACACAGCACTCACCAATCTGCTGTTTTTCAAAAGGTTCCTCCATCTCCTTGAGGTTTGCCAGGAGGCGTATGTCGGTGCAAATCTGGGGGAGGCAGGGGAACAAGCATCACCCCACACTGTCAGTGTGCAGGAGAGTCTGGGAGGAATGACTACGCTGACGAAGATGAGCTCTTAGGTGTGCTGTGGCTGAGCTGAAAACCAGCGTGTCAAGAGCTCCTGGAGAGTATCTTACTCATACTCCTCTCTGTTCACGAAGGGCTGGATCGACAAATTCAAGGAGCATGAAAATGCTTTTGTGAAACGCTGCTTAAGGCATCATGGAAAGACAATCACACGATTAATTTAGGCTGGGCGTGGTGGCTCAAGCCTGTAATCCCAGCACTTTGTGAAGACGAGGTAGGTGGATCACTTAAAGTCAGGAGTTTGAGACCAGCCAAGTCAACGTAGTAAAACCCCACCTCTACCAAAATTACAAACCTAGCCGGGCATGGTGGTGCATGCCTGTAATCCCAGCTACTTGAGGCTGAGGCAAGAGAATCGCTTGAACCTGGAGGCAGATGTTGCAGTGAGCCGAGATCACGCCACTGCACTACAGCCTGGGCAACAAAAGCAAAACTCCATCTCAAAAAAAAAAAAGATGAATCCGCCACTGTAACAAGATGGATGGATGTTTTGCTGTGCTTGGGATAACTTTAAATACCAAAACTAGTCTTCCCCTTAAGGGTTTCATTTACAGACCACAAATTATAAAAACTAATGTAGGTATGATATCGCTTGAGAGAGATGGTTAAGTACAAGTCTGAGGCTGATTCAGTTTGTCTGTGGTGCCCAGAGCTCCTGTCCCCGCCCCACAAGCTGCCACCACTCACCTTGTGCACGGATGCCCCCAAGCTAGCCAGCACAGACAGTACTTCAATATCCACTTTTCGTGTATACGTCTGCCCTGTGATGATGAAAGCTCTAGAAATAAATAGAAGAGAGACTTATGTTAAAATATTTTAAAGCCATTGCAGTGGCGCATGACTGTAGTCCGAGCTACTTAGGAGACTAAGGGAGGAGGACTGCTTAAATTCAGGAGGTTGAGGCCAGCCTAAGCATCATTGGGAGACTCTTGTAAAATAATAATAATAAATCAAAATGTGACTCTGTCAAACAAGGAAAAACATCCTAAAGAAAAGCTTGGTCTTACTGGTATGCTAAGTTATATTGAGCCAGTGGACCTGACTGGTAATTTGCTCCTGGAATAAACTATTCTTCCACCCTTTTCACTACTACTCAGGACACTGGCCTGACTCCAGAAGGATACATGGTGCAATGTGCCCATGTCCGGCCAAAGCTCAATACAAATGCCTGGGAGAATGAGCCATTGGGGAACCTGGTAGACCTCAATGGAAATGGTCAGATTTAGCCTACCCTGTTGGAGGCCCTAAGTAAAGAAACAAAAACGGCAACAACGTGGATAAAGGTATTCTAAAGAAATCACAAGTACATTGTTTACTTTTTTCCTACAGATCATATGAAAATAGAATGTAGGCCAGGCATGGTGGTTCATGCCTAAATCCTAGCACTTTGGGAGGCTGAGGCAGGTGGATCACTTGATCTCAGGAGATCAAGACCAGCCTGGGCAACATGGTGAAAGAATATCTCTACAAAAACAATATGAAAATTAGCCAGGCATGCCTGTAGTCATAGCTACTTAGCGGGCTTAGGCGGAAGGACTGCTTAAAACTGGGAGGCGGAGGCAGCAATGAGTCAAGATCACACCACTGCACTCCAGCCTGGATGACAGAGTAAGACCCGGCATCAAAAACATTAATAAAATAAAATCCAGAAAATATGTCAAGACAACGATTAGGAAAAAGAAAAAAAAAAAAAAAAGAATCCAGATAATAAAAACCAGGCTAGAGATCCAAAAAAAAAAAAAAAAAAAGGGGGGGGGGGGGTAGAATAACAAAGAAAGAAAAAGCCAAAAATTTTAAGGTTAAATCTAGAGGTATACTGAACACAGGACTTTTATCAACTTAACAGGGAGGTCAAAACATTCTCACTTACCTACCTCTTAAATCCTGCCTTTTCTGTCACCATCTTGTCAAGCTGCTCTACCTTGGAAAGAAAAGACATATCCCTATAATAATCCAGGTGTCCAGTATGTCTCAACCTGTCATCCTACCCAGGTCTTATGCCCCCAACCCCCACAACCTCTTTCCAGTCCAAAGATCCCACCCAACCCACAATCAATCTCTCCTCTCATCCTCAAAGGCAGCCTTGTCTCTTAGGCTCCTCCACTGAGTTTCTGTGTCCTGCAGGTCACTTTCAGAATACCTTATGGTCATCTCCCTCGAAGAGCTGCAGGAAACTGGCCTGAGTGCCAGTGGTACCCTTTACTCCCCGGAAGCGCAGGTCATCTCGGACACGCTTCAAGTTCTGGAGATCCATGCAAAGATCCTGAATCCAAAGACAGCAACGTTTCCCAACTGTGGTCAGCTGTGCAGGCCTGAAAACGCAAAGAGAGCACACTGAAGTCTCAGACCGAGACCTCACATGATCAAGGTTTCATTGCTTCTTTTAATAACCACCACTGCTCCTTGGAAGAAGAACAGTTGAAGTAAGAGATTGAGTAACTAGTAAAGACAAAACAAGAGCTAAAATGTTTAAATAATAGTTATGGAGATTCAATGTCATTTATAAATATTTAAGGAGTATGAAACTAAAGGGCTATCATAGTTCTTTCTTCATCAAGAGGCAATTTTTAAATTATTATTTTTAGACTGGGTCTTGCTCTGTTGCCCAAGCTGGAGTACAGAGGCATGAACACAGAGCTGACTGCAGCCTCAACATCCTGGGCTCAAGTGATCCTCCTGCCTTAGCCTCCCATGTAGCTGGGACCACAGGCACACACCATCATGCCTGGCTAATTTTTAAATTTTCTGTAGTGATGGGGTCTCACTTTGTTGCCCACGCTGGTCTCAAACTCTGTGTCTCAAGCAATCCACCCACCTCAGCCTCCCAAAGTGTTGAGATTACAGGCATGAGTCACCATGGTGCATGACAAGAGGCGATTTATTATAAGGGCAGGGACAGTGTCCCTTTTGTTTATGGCTATATTCACAGACATCGGTAAGAAATACATTTGGTACTCATGTGATATTTGTCAAGTATATGATGTGCTCTTGCTATTGGAAATACAACCAGGAGTAACACAGACAAGGTCCTTGTACAATGGCACTTGCTTACATTGAAACAAGTAAAGAAGAAAAACAAGATTAGGCCAGGAGCAGTGGCTCACATCTGTAATCCCAGCACTTTGGGAGGCTGAGGAGCGTAGATCACTTGAGGTCAGGAGTTCAAGACCAGCTTGGCCAACATGGTGAAACCCCACCTCTACTAAAAATACAGAAAATTAGCCGGACGTGGTTGGGGGGTGCCTCTAATTCCAGCTACTTGAAGGCTGAAGTGGGAGAACCACTTGATCCTGACAGGCAGAGGTTGCAGTGAGCCAAGATCACGCCATTGCACTCTAGCCTGGGTGACAGAGCCAGACTCCTGTCTCAAAAAACAAATAAAGCAACAAGATTAATTAACAATTTAAGTGCTAAAAGAATAAAACAAGGATGAAGATAATGGTGACAGCTGCTCTAGATTGGCAGTAGAGGAAAGCCTTTGTGAGGAGTCAAGATCCAGTGAGGAGTAGTCATGCTATGGACAACAACCCCACAACACACACACAAGCAGAGGACTCACAAACATAGCAGCTAATGGCTTTGTTTCTAGTGTTAAGCCTAAATCAAGCCACTGAAGGTCTGTTTCTGAACATAAAACATAATTAGGAGGCCGGGTGCAGTGGCTCGTGCCTGTAATCCCAGCACTTTGGGAGGCCGAAGTGGGTGGATCACCTGAGGCCAGGAGTTCGAGATCAGCCTGCCCAACATGGCGAAACCCTGTCTCTGAAATTGGCTGAACGTGGGGGCACACACCTATAATCACAGCTACTTGGGAGGCTGAGGTGGGAGAATCGCTTGAACCCGGGAAGCGGAGGTTACAATGAGCCAAGATCACACCACTGCACTCAAACCTAGGAAACAGAGTAAGACTCTGTCTCAAAACAGAACAAAACAAACAAAATACATACTAGAATAAATTGCACTAATGTCCAATTTTTTTCCTTCTTTTTTGAAACGGTCTCACCTCTGTCACCCCAGGCTGGCACGCAGTGGTATAATCACAGCTCATTGTAGCCTCAGTCTCCTGGGAATGGCTTGAGCCCATCCTCCCGCCTCAGCCTGCTGAGTAGTTGGAACTACAAGCACAAGCCACCACACCCGGCTAATTTTTTTTTTTTAAGAGCCATGGTCTCCCTGTGTTGCCCAGGCTGGTCTCACACTCCACGCCTCAAGCTATCCTCCTGCCTCGGCCATCCAAAGTGCTGAAATTACAGGCATAAGCCACTATGCCCAGCCTCGTTTCTTTCTTTTTTTTTGAGACAGTCTCACTCTGTCGCCCAGGCTGGAGTGCAGCGTCACTATCTTGACTCACTCCAACCTCCACCTCCTGGGTTCAAACGATTCTCCTGCCTCTGCCTCCTGGGTAGCTGGGAGTAAAGGCACCGGCTACCACACACAGCTAATTTTTGTATTTTCAGTAGAGACAGCATTTCACCATGTTGGCCAGGATGGTCCTGATCTCCAGACTTTGTGATCCACCCACCTCAGCCTCCCAAAGTGCTGGGATTACAGGCGTGAGCCACCGCGCCTGGCCACCCAGCCTAATTTCTAATAGATAACTCAACCTATTCCGCATGGAATTTCTTTCCTCTTAAGCTAATGATACTGACAGCTAGGAACATCAAGGCATAACACTAGAAATGTCCATAGTAGGCACATCGCAAGTTACAGTACATCCCCAAATTAATCTCATAGTTTTTCTTGTTAACTGCTAACAGAGTACTGGTATAAGCAAATTAAAGAAGTAAATTAGCACGGACTTGTCCACGGAATCATTATTCATAGCAGCCAAAAAGTAGAAATTACCCAAATGTCTATCAGTTGTTGACAACTGGGTAAACAAAACATGGTACAATGATACAATGAAATGTTTTTCAGTCATAAAAAGAACTGAAGTTCTGATACAACATGAATGGATATTGAAACAGTGAAAGCCAGACACAAAAGGTTACATACTGTACACAATTTCATTTATATGGAATGTCTAGAATAGGCATATGAATAGATTTAAAAAAACAGATTACTGGTTGCCAGGGGGTGGGGAAAGAGGCATAGGAGTGACTTTCAGTAGGCAGGAAGTTTTTTTTGGGGATGCCATGAAAATACTCTGAAATTATATCGTGGTGATGATTACATAATTCTGTAAGTATAGTAAAAACCACTGAATTGTACATTTTTAAAGGGCGAATTTTGTTATATAAATTATATCTCAATAAAGTTTGTTTTCACTTTTTTTTTTTTGAGATGGAGTTTCACTCTTGTTGTCCAGGCTGGAGTGCAACGGTGAGATCTTGGCTCACTGCAACCTCCCTCTCCCAGGTTCAAGCGATTCTCCTGCCTCAGCCTCCCAAGTAGCTGGGATTACAGGCTTGCGCCACCACGCCCAGCTAATTTTGTATTTTTAGTAGAGACAGGGATTCTCCATGTTGGTCAGGCTGGTCTCGAACTCCCAACCTCAGATGATCCATCGACTCAGCCTCCCAAAGTGCTGGGATTACAGGTGTGAGCCACCGCACCCGGCTTACCTTTTTTTTTTTTTTTTTTTGAGACAGTCTCACCTGGTCGTCCAGGCTAGAGTGCAGTGGTGCAATCTCGGCTCACTGCAACCTCTGCCTCCCAGATTCAAATGATTCTCCTGCCTCAGACTTCTGAGTAGCTGGGATTAAAGGCACCCACTACCACACCCAGGTAATTTTTGTGTTTTTAGTAGAGACTTGGTTTCACCATGTTGGCCAGGCTGGTCTCAAACACCTACCCTCATGATCCACCCAGCTCAACCTCCCAAAGTGCTGGGATTACAGGCGTGAGCCACTGCATACGGCCATTTGTTTTGTTGTTGTTGTTGGGTTTTTTTGAGACAGAGTTTTGCTCTTGTTGCCCAGGTTGGAGTGCAATGGCATGATCCCAGCTTACTGTAACCTCCACCTCCTGGGTTCAAGCGATTCTCCTGCCTCAGCCTCCCGAGTAGCTGGGATCACAGGCATGCGACACCATGCCTGGTCAATTTTGTATTTTTGGTAGAGACGTGGTTTCTCCATGTTTGTCAGACTGGTCTCAAACTGCTGACCTCAGATGATCCACCCACCTTGGCCTCCCAAAGTGCGGGGATTACAGGCATAAGCCATTGCGCCCAGTGGCCCATTTGTTGTTAATTGCATGAACCAATACACTGAGGGGAGGATACTTGCACACCAACACCATTTTCTGAGTTCCTAATGACTATGATCCCTGGCAGCCAATCTCCTCCATTATGCTATCTCTAGAGGAATATTAAATGCTTCTGTATCTGCTGAGCACTCTCCCACAGAGGCAGGAGAGGAAGAGGAGCCGCAACACAGAGGAAGGTAGGTGTGGAGGAAGCCGCATGTACCAAGCACCAAGCACTGATTCATGTGAACAAGTGTTTCAGGCTCCCGCTACCAGTAAGTTTGGTCCCTGCCTTTAAGAAAGATTAAGTGCAAAAGGCTTTCATAAATTATCATATCTTTGTTGCCACAGCAATACACCATCAAAACAGAAGGCAGATGCTGATAGACCATTATTCAAATATCACCACTCAAAACCTGTCACTAGCATTCCAAAATTACACCATTTCGGCCTTTTAAAAGAGCTTTATTCAGTAATCACAAAAATACTTGCATATTTTAGAAGTCAAAAATACAAAAAGTATGTCTGGGGGCAGTGGTTCACGCCTATAATTTCAGCATTCTGGGAGGCAGGGGTGGGCAGATCACTTGAGGTCAGAAGTTTGAGACCAGCCTAGCCAACGTGGCGAAACCCCATCTCACCAAACAATACAAAAATTAGCTGGGTGTGGTGGCAGGTGCCTGAAGTCCCAGCTACTAGGAAGGCTGAGGTGGGAGAATCATTTGAACCAAGGAGACAGAGGTTGTAGTGAGGGTGAGCCAAAATCACACCACTGCACTCCAGCCTGGGTGACAGAGCAAGACTCTCTCTCCAAAAACAAAACAAAACTCAAAAAGAAGAAATTTAACTTTCCTATTATCTCATAAACCAGAGTAATCAACATTTATATCATGGCATACTTTAAGCAATTTTTGTGCAATTTATAAGCTGTCTTTTTTTTAAACTGCAATATTAACCTAAGTGCATCTGCATGTTAGGGCTTACATGCATCATTTAAATGGTTTCACATTATTCCAACCTATGAATACTATGCCTTACTTATTCTCTTATTGTTGAACATTTAGATTTTTTTTTTCTTTTTTTTTTTTTTTTGAGACGGAGACTTGCTCTGTTGCCCAGGCTGAAATGCAGTGGTGCGATCTCGGCTCACTGAAACCTCTGCCTCCCAGGTTCAAGTGATTCTCCTGTCTCAGCCTCCTGAGTAGCGGGGATCATAGACACATGCCACCACACCCAGCTAATTTTTGTATTTTTAGTAGAGATGAAGTTTCACCATGTTGGCCAGGCTGTTGTTGAACTAACCTCAAGTGATCTGCCCACCTTGACCTCCCAAGGTGCTGGGTTTACAGGCGTGGGCCACCACGCCCGGCCCACTGAAATTGTTTTTAATGCTTACTATCATAAATAATATTTTTCAAAGCTTTTGATATATATTTCCCCGTGTTTCCCAAATGAACTGTTAGATTTACTCTCTCACCATTATGTTTAAGGTGGATATCAGGCTCATTCCTTATAAGCATCCCGAATTACTTATACTTAAATCATGTTTTCAGATTCTTCACCTCAAGGTTATTGTGGAAAAGAGAGAACTCAAGAAGTAGCTGAAAGCCATATGCACATAAACAAGAAGTAATCTTGTCACTTACTGGAAATGTGTGAAACCTAACGTGGGTAGATTGGCTCGTTCCTTAGCAAAGTCGGCAAGCCGAGAGATCACTCTGGCAAGCTACAAGAAAGATCATGTGACAGAAAGAGGTTGAATTCAGGTTGTGTTCATTACATAATTAGAAACAAAACTTTTATAGAAACAAAACTTCTAGATAATTTTGTATAAAATTAGACCGCTCATGAAAGGCAGCAGCCACATCTTTTTATCTTTGTAACCTAAAGTGCCTGCAAGAGTTCATAGCAACCAAAATTTGAAAACCGACTTGACTACCTAAAATGTCGCGAACTATTTTAAGATCAGTGCAGGAAAACAAAATCATAATCGTGACCCACATATTCCAGCAACATGCCTTTGGTTGCACTCTCTTCATTTAAAAGGCTATGTTTTTAAAAGCCATTCACTTGGCCAGGAGCAGTGGCTCAAGCCTGTTAATTCCAGCACTTTGGGAGGCCAAGGCGGGCGGATCACGAGGTCAGGAGTTCGAGACCAGCCTGACCAACATGGTGAAACCCCGCCTCTACTAAAAATGCAAAAATTAGCTGGGCATGGTGCTGCGCGCCTCTAATTTCAGCTATTAGGGAGGCTGAGGCAGGAGAATTGCTTGAACCCGGGAGGCAGAGGTGGCGGTGAGCCAAGAGCGCGCCATTGCACTCCAGCCTGGGCGAAAGAGTGTGACTCCAGCTCAAAAAACAAAAACAAAAACATTCATTCAGTCTTTTAAAAAAGAAACAGCTGGGTGCAGTGGCTCACAACTGTAATCCCAACACTTTGGGAGGTCAAGACGGGTGGATCCCTTGTGCTCAGGAGTTTTGAGACCAGTCTGGACAACAGGAAAAAAACCCTTTTCTACAAAAAATTAGCCAGGTATGCACCTGTACCCCCAGCTACTTGGGAGACTGAGACAAAAGTACTGTCTGTGACTGGGAAGGGGAGGCCGCAATGAGCCGTGATAAAGCCACTTGACAGAATGAGACCCTGTCTCAAGAAGAAAGGAGGAGGAGGAAAAGAAGAAAGAAGAAGTAGGAGGAGGAGGAGAAGGAAAAGAAGAAAGGGAGGAGGAGGAGGAGGGGGGAGGAG
>CAUYQU010008577.1:0-12795 GCA_963574635.1 Cheracebus regulus | reverse complement strand
CAAGTTTCAACAGCCGAATTGACCAAGCAGAAGAAAGGATATCAGAGGTCGAAGATCAACTCAATGAAATAAAACAAGAAGGCAAGATGACAGAAAAAAGGGGAAAAAGGAATGAACAAAGTCTCCAAGAAATATGGGACTTGAACTCCTGACCTGGTGATCCGCCTGCCTCAGCCTCCCAAAGTGCTGGGATTACAGGCGTGAGCCACTGTGCCTGGCCATTATTATTATTTTGAAACAAGGTCTCATTCTGTCACTTGGGCTGAAGTGCAGTGATGAGATCCTAGCTTACTTCAGCCTCAAACTCCTGGGCTCAAGCGATCTTCCCACCTCAGACTCCTGAGTAGCTGGGACTACAAGGCACAGGCCACTACACCTGGCTAATTTTTCAATTTTTTTAGAGATGAGGTCTCACTATGTTGCCAGGGCTGGTCTTGAACTCCTGGGCTCAAAAGATTCTCCTGCCTCAGCCTCCCAAAGTACCGGGATTACTGGCCTAACCCACCTTCTTGACCTTAACTTTTTATTTTTTTTATTTTATTTATTTATTTATTTATTTATTTATTTATTTTTTAAGATGGGGTTTCACCATGATGGCCAGGCTGATCTTGAACGCCTGACCTCAGGTGATCCACCCACCTTGGCCTCCCAAAGTGCTAGGATTACAGGCGTGAGCCACCGCGCCCAGCCAACCTTAACTTTTATAAGAATACACATTTTGGCCAGGTGCAGAGGCTCAGGCCTGTAATCCCAGCATTCTGGGAGGCTGAGGGTGGATCACTTGAGATCAGGAGTTCGAGACCAGCCTGGGCAACATGGTGAAACCACATCTCTACTAAAAATATGAAAATTACCCAGGCACGGTGGCGCACGCCTGTAGTCCTAGCTACTCAGGAGTTGAGAAACAAGAATCGCTTGAACTTGAGAGGCAGAGGTTGCAGTGAGTTGAGATTGAGCCACTGCACTTCAGCCTGGGTGACAGAGCAAGACTCTGTCTAAAATAAATACATACATACATAATATATACATACACATTTTGTCAGAATAGTTCAAGGGCAGGATCCAATGAAGGGCTTAGCAAGTACCTGGCATGAAATAAACCCTCAGTAAATGTTAGATATTTCCCCCTGGCTATCACCTCTATATTCCACAGCACCCACACCCACAAGCTTCAATGCCTACTTATTCAGTGTTCTTTCTCTAGGTCTAGTATTTGGAAATTTGGCTTATATAATAGTAAAATCGATATAAAAAATATTTCAGACCAGGTGTAGTAGCTCACTCCTGCAATCACAGCAGTTTTTTTTTTTTTTTTTTTTTTGAGACAGGGTCTCACTCTGTCACCCAGGCTGGAGTGTAATGGTGCAATCTTGGCTCACTGCAGTCTCAGCCTCTCAACCTCAGTGTCCAGAGTATCTGGGATTACAGGCATGCACCACTACGCCCGGCTAATTTGTTGTTGTTGTTGTAAAGAAGGGTTTTTGCCAGGTTGTCCAGGCTGGTCTTGAACTCCTGGACTCAATCCTCCCACCTTGGTCTCCCAAAGAACTAGGATTATAGGCATGAGCCACCACATCCGACCAATTCCAGAACTTTGGGAGCCTGAGGGCTGATGGATTGCTTGAGCCCAGAAATTCAGGATCAGCCTGAGCAATGTGGTAAGACCCAGTCTCCATAAAATTTTTTTTTTCATTAGCCAGGCTGGTGGCATGCACCTGTCGTCCCAGTTACTTGGGAGGCTGAAGTAGCAGGATTGCTTCAGCCTGGCAGTTGAGGCTGCAGTGAGCTGTGGTTGCAGCACTGTACTCCAGCCTGGGCAACAGAGAGACCCTTCTCAAAACAAAACAAAAAAATCCCCACCCCCACAAACAAAAGCATTTTATGGTAAAATATGTTAATTCCTGGCAAAATCTCAATTAGCCAAAGATTAGGATAGTAGGGAAAAAACGGTAGGAAAATGGTTGTGCAAGTTTGTTTTTAAAAGGATCTAGGCAGTATCGTAGCCAATGAGGTTTATCTGAGGCGAGATTATTGCTAACCGAAACCTTTTTGGGCAACATAGTGAGACTCCTTTTCTAAAACAAAACAAAAAAAGGATCTAGGCTGTTTACAATGGCCTAAACCAAAAAGCAAGATAAAATACATTTAAAACAAACAAGAAAGAATAAGGCAAGGGGAAAACAAAGATAGCAAAGAGGGAGGGGGCAGGTTAGCAGAATGAAAAATAATGCACATTATATTTATTTATTTATTTATTCTTTTTTCTTTAATAGTCATTGATTTAAAATAATGTACATTCTAATATCGTATATCCTTGCCTTACAAGATTTGCTCTAAGCTATGTTTTTTCTAAACAACAACAACAAAAAAAAGAAATAAAAAATAAAAAAAAATAAGCTATGTTTTTTCTTTCTTTCTTTTTTTTGTCTTTTTTGAGAAGGAGTCTTGCTGTCACCCAGGCTGGAGTGCAATGGCACGATCTTGGCTCACTGCAACCTCCACCTCACAGGCTCAAGCGATTCTCCTGCCTCAGCCTCCTGAACAGTTGGGACTATAGGTGCCCACCACCACACTCAGCTAATTTCTATATTTTTAGTAGAGATGTGGTTTTACCATGTTGGCCAGGTTGGTCTCAAACTCCTGACCTCGTAATCCACCCACCTCGGCCTCCCAAAGTGCTGAGACTGTAGGCGTGAGCCACCATGCCTGGCTCTAACCTTCCTTCCTTCCTTCCCTCCTTCCTTCCCTTCCTTCCTTCCTTCCTTCCTTCCTTCCTTCCTTCCTTCCTTCCTTCCTTCTTTCCTTCCTTCCTTCCTTCCTTCTTGGACTGTTGGCATGAGCCACCATGCCCAGCTCTAAGCTTCCTTCCTTCCTTCCTTCCTCTCTCTCTCTCTCTTTCTTTTTTTTGACAGTCTCACTCTGTTGCCCAGGCTAGAGTGAAGTGGTGTGATCTTGACTAACTGCAACTTCCCCCTCCCAGGTTCAAGCGACTCTCATGCCTCAACCTCCCCAGTAGCTGGGATTCCAGGTGCATGCCAACACCCGGCTAATTTTTTGCATTATTATTATTTGTAGTTTTAGTAGAAACAAGGTTTCATCATTGCTGGTCTTGAACTGCTGACCTCAGTGATCCACCCTCCTTGGTCTCCCAAAGTGTTGGGATTACAGTCATGAGCCACCGCACCCTGCCTATATTCAGTATTTAGTGGTCACATGCTATACAGGTTTGTAGCCTTGGAGCAACAAGCTCTACCATAATAGCTTAGGTGTGTAGTAGGCTATTCTAGCTAGGTTTGTATAAGTGGATCACTTGAGGTCAGGGGTTCAAGACCAGCCTGGCCAACATGGCAAAACCCTGTTTCTACTAAAAATACAAAAATTAGCTGGTGTGGTAGTGCATGCCTGTAATCCCAGTTATTTAGTAGGCTGAGGCAGGAGAATCACTTGAACCCAGGAGACGGAGGTTGCAGTGAGCTGAGATTGTGCCACTGCACTCCAGCCTGGGCAACAGAGCAAGACCCCATCTCAAGAAATAAATAAACATAAAACAGTGCATTTCTGAGAATGTATCCCCATCATTAAGCAACATATAACTGTAACTGAGATCCCTTAGAACTGCCCTCTTTTAACAGATAAGAATCAGTCGTGAGGTAGTCCCAGCTGCTCAGGAGGCTGAGCTGGGAGGACTGCTTGAGCCTAGGAGTTCACAGCTATGGTGTACTATGATCACATCTGAGAAGAGCCACTGCATTCCACCTGGGCAACGCAGCAAGATCTGTCTAAAAAAAAAAGAGAGAGAGAGAATCAGACATGAGTATAGGGGTAGAAATAATATCTTACCTCAAGGACTACTAGGACCTCAGGGCTCCCCAGGTAATCGGGGGATCAGGAACGGCTCTCACCACCAGTGCTCCGGTCAAAAGACAGCTTGCTGTACCAATAAGGGGCACAGGCAAATTCTCTCTCTCTCTCTCGCCTTTTTTTGAGACGGAGTCTCGCTCTGTCACCCAGGCTGGAGTGCAGTGGTGTGCTCTCAGCAGACTGCAACCTCCGCCTCCTGGGCTAAGCAATTCTCCTGCCTCAGCCTCCTTAGTAGCTGGAATCACAGGCACGTGCCATGACACCCAACTAATTTTTATATTTTTAAGAGAGTCAGGGTTTTGTCATGTTGGCCAGGCTCGTCTCAAACACCTGACCTCAAGTGAGCCTTGGACTCCCAAAGCACTGGGATTACAGGCGTGGGCCATTATGCCTGACCTGGCACAGGCAAATTCTAAGCCTTTTGTCTGACATAAAAATAAGACTGCTAACTAAGATAACAAGCTAAGAGGTCTACTTTAACTCAGTCTGACGCTCTCCAGTTCCTGAAACTTCTCACAGCATGCAGGAGGAAGAGTGGGAAAGAGCCCACAGCTGGTAAGAAACTGCAGGTAAGTCTTCCAGTTAGGCAGAGGCTGTGAGCCCCAAGAAAGTCCTTACTCTATAATTCTCGCCAGGTGCAGTGGCTCACACCTTTAATCCCAAGTCTTTGGGAGGCCGAGGAGGGAGGATTGCTTGAGCCCTGGAGTTCAAGACCACAGGAAGGACTTATAACATAGGAAGAGGCGTCTCTATAGAGACTAATCAATTAGCCAGGCGTGGTGGTGCATGTCTGTAGTCCCAGCTGCTCGGGAGGCTGGGGCAGGAGAATCTCTTGAACCCAGGAGGTGAAGATTGCAGTGAGCCGAGATTGAGCCACTGCACTCCAGCCTGGGTGACACAGGGAGACTCCATCTCAAAAATAAATAAACAAAAATAAATACTGAATATACTACCATGGTAGGTATTTGTGTATCTAAACATGGAAAAGGTACATTACAAATATTGTATTATAACTTATTAGAGCACCTTCTGTCATTGACCAAAGTGGTAATGTGGTGCGTGGCTATGTTGCCTGCCTTTCTGACACGTGGAGTCTCTGCGGGTGGTCTGCACAGCAGGAGCCCAGGCCTGGGACTGACTGTAGGCTTCTAGAGGGGCTGCCCACCGCCACTGTCTTTCAGGTCATCCTAGACATGCAAGAAGGACGATACTGTTTTCCAGACCTCAGAGTATAGTCTGACCCCAGAGAGAGCTTATTTCTCCAACTTCCTCAAAGATGAAATGAATTTTTAGCTCTTTTTTTTGAGACGGAGTCTTGCTCTGTCACCCAGGCTGGAGTGCAGTTGTGCAATCTTGGCTCACTGCAAGCTCCACCTTCTGGATTCAAGCGATTCTTCTGCCTCAGCCTCCCAAGTAGCTGGGATAAGAGGTGCACGCCACCATGCCCGGCTGATTTTTGTATTTTTAGTAGAGATGGAGCTTCACCATATTGGCCAGGCTGGTCTTGAATTCCTGACCTTGTGATCTGTTCGCCTTGACCTCCCAAAGTGCTGACATTACAGGCGTGAGCCACCACGCCCGGACCTTTTAGATCTTTTTTGTCACTCTACTCTTGTACTGAAATGAGTTAATTAGATTAAAATTGGGGGGACATTAAGTTCGAAGACTCTCACCTGCAGTTTGCCAGGCCATCGTTCTTTATAGTTCAAAACAGTCTCCCTATTGTTGGAGAAAGGATGAAAGGATGGGATGGGGGTTAACTCCACCCTTGAGACGAATGGGATAGAAAAGAGATTCTCAGTATATCATCTAAAAAGGAAAGCAGGAAACAGATTCACAGTATTTCTGTAGTCACTAGCAAAAAAACTTTTTCTTTTTTTAAGACAGAGTCTTGCTCTGTCACCTAGGCTGGCGTGCAGTGACACGATCTCAGCTCACTGCAGCCTCCACCTCCCGGGATCAAGCAATTCTTTTGCCTCAGCCTCCTGAGTAGCTGGGACTACAGGCGCCCGCCACCACATCTGGCTAATTTTTGTATTTTTAGTAGAGACAAGGTTTTACCGTATTGGCCAGGCTGATCTCGAACTCCTGACCTTGTGATCTGCCCACCTTGGCCTCCCAAAGTGCCAGATTACAGGCATGAGCCACCACCCTTGGCGAAAAGCTATTTTTTTTTTTTTTGCGACAGAGTCTCACTCACTGTTGTCGCCCAGGCTGTAGTGCTGTGGTGAAATCTCAGCTCACTGCAACCTCCACCTCCTGGGTTCAAGCAATTCTCCTGCCTCAGCCTCGAAGTAGCTGGGATACAGGCACGCACCACCATACCCAACTGATTTTTCTTTCCTTTTTGTATTTTCAGCAGAGCCAGGGTTTCACCACAAGTAGGATTTTCAGTTGGTAAACCTGAGGTGATGAACTACTTGGAAAGGAGAGTCTTGTGTATCCAGGCTGGACAAAACCACAGCCAGATATATGCCAAGAGCTAGCCAGGCAGGCAGATGCAGGAAGGCCTCTGGGGCCCCGTCTGCTCTGCTTTCAGCTTGTACTAATCAAGGCGAATAGTTGTAAGGGTTTCTGAGTTATTGCTAAGAGGATAAGCTCATTTTAATTAGTTTTGTTTTCCTGCTTGATGTACAATTACCAGTGACTATCCTTTCACTCTCAGGCCTTGCTCTGATTCAGGGTTACTATGAAGGAAGGTTAAGATGGGTTTCTTGGGCCGGGCATGGTGGCTTATGCCTGTAATCCTAGCACTTTGGGAGGCCGAGGCGAGCAGACCACAAGGGAGACCAGTGTCGCCAACAGAGTGAAACCCCGTCTCTACCAAAAATACAAAAAATTAGCCTAGTGTGATGGTGTCCACCTATAACCCCACCTATTTGGAAGGCTGAGGCAGGAGAATGGTGTGAATCCAGAAGGTGGAGGTTGCAGTGAGTAGAGATTGCACCATTGCACTCCAGCCCAGGCGACAGTGTGAGATTCCATCTCAAAAAAAAAAAAAAAGTAAAAAAAAAAGATGGGTTTCTTGGTCAGGTGGGGTAACTTATGCCTGTAATGTCAGCACTTTGGGAGGCTGAGGCAGGAGGAACACTTGAGACCAAGAGTTTGAGACTAGTCTGGACAACATAGTGAAACTCCCTTTCTAGAAAAAATTTAAAAAATTAGCCTGGTGTGGTGGCACATGCCTGTACTCCTAGCAACTCCTGAAGCTGAGGAGGCAAGAGGATTGTTTAAATCCAGAATTTTGAGGCCATGATGAGCTATGATTGCACTACTGCACTTCAGCCTTGGGCAACAGAGCAAGACCCTGTCTCTAAAAAAATAAAATTAAATTAAAATTTTTAGAATGAGCTTCTTTCCACTTTCATCAGGTGGATTTCCAGTTCTCAGTGGACTTGAGATTTCAAAGTGAGCAGAGGTTCGTTCTCATGGTTCTCGTGTGCTCTGTTTAGTATCTGTGTCTTCATATTTTTGGAAACGGAGGAACAGCGGAGAATGGGACTTTGGATCTGGAGCCTCCAAATTCTCACAAACTCTCATGTTCGGTAAGCACCACTCTGAATCCAGTGGCCCCTCTTCTGGCATTGAGACTGAGAAAGGGGGTCTGAGTGATGGCAATGGGACCTGCAAACCTCCTTCCTCATCTGTGCCTTAGTGAAGTCCTGGGGACTGGGAAGAGGATCCAGGCAGTTGTCCCAACAGGAAAAGCTGTTTTGCTCCCGCCCCCCACCTTTTTTTTTTTTTCCTGAGACAGAGTCTCCCTCTGTTGCCCAGGCTGGAACGCCAGTGGCACAATCTCGGCTCACTACAACCTCCGCCTCCTGGGTTCAAGCAATTCTCATGCCTCAGCCTCCCAGGTAGGTGGGACTACAGGTGTGCACCACCATGCCCGGCTAATTACTGTATTTTTAGTAGAGATGAGGTTTTGCCATGTTGGCCAGGCTGGTCTTGTAACTCCTGACCTCAAGTGATCCACTCACCTTGGCCTCCCAAAGTGGTGGGATTACAGGTGTGAGCCACTGCGCCCGGCCTGTTTTCGCCTCTTGAAGGTGAAGACCTTCCCTAGCTCCTACGTGTTGGAGGACCAGGAGCCCAGGACTTTTCCACACTTTCCTGGTTGCTGAGGTTGGGGCCTGATACTAGTGCAGAACTGATGTGTACCCTACCATCCAGATCACTTGGGGCAGTTCTCTCTATGGGTTTGCTAGGCAAAATAATAACCTCAGCCATCAGACATGTAAACAGTTAAGGCTTTATTGCTTATGAAGTAAACTTAAACATTAGACCATCAAATTCTGTTTAAATACTAAATCCAGGCTGGGCATGGTGGTTCACGACTGTAAATCTCAGCACTTTGGGAGGCTGAGGCAGACAGATCACTTGAGGTCAGGAGTTTGGAAACAGCCTGGCCAACATAGCAAAACCCTGTCTCTATTAAAATACAAAAATTACCCCAGCGTGGTGGTGCCTGCCTGTAGTCCCAGCTATTCAGGAGGCTGAGGCCAGAGAATCACCTGAACTCCAGACATGGGAGTTGCAGTTAGCCAGGATTGTGCCACTGCACTCCAGCCTGGGCTACAGAGTGAACTCTGTCTCAAAAAAAAAAAAAAAAACTAAATCCCGTAGAGACCATCTGTATTTCCATTCATTTTCACCTCCATACTCATATGAAGAGAGAGATTGGTTGCTAATAATGAGCCTTTCCTGGTTTGAATGAAAGATCACACCTTTCAGAACACAGCATACCTATTTAAATAGCATTTCCAGGACTACAAATCATTAAGAAACCTATCAGCATTGCCAACTTTTTAGAAGTCAGAGGTTACTTTCCCCGGGCACAGTAGCAATCTCTGAAGTCTAGGAGTCTTGAAAGACTCCTTAAAAATGACCTCAGCCAGAACAGTTTTATGACATTGAATATTTGCTTTCTGCAACTGTAGGAGAGGAGATAATTCTTCCCCCTTGTAATCTTGCTGAGATTTTCACTAGCATTTAGGGAAGCCTGGCTTGGAATTCCATTAATTAGTAGCAGAGAAGGGAAAAGAGAGGCAAATCTGACAAGCTCAAGTCTCATAACTTGAGAAAAGGAGCTGGACAGGATAATTATCTTTTTTTGAGATGGAGTCTCCCTTTGTCACCCAGGCTGGAGGACAGTGGCAAAATCTCAGCTCACCGCAATCGCCCCCTCCCGGGTTCAAGCGATTCTCCTGCCTCAGCCTCCCAGATGCACACCAGCACATCCAGCTTATTTTTTTGTATTTTAGTAGAGACAGGGTTTCACCATGTTGGTCAGGCTGCTCTTGAACTCCTGACCTCAAATGATCTGCCCGCCTCGGCCTTTTAGAGTGCTGGAATTGCAGGTGTGAGCCATCACACCCAGCCTTGGATAGAATAATTATCAAACAGAACACCAGAATACTTATATTTATTTTTAATGTACACTCCAGTTTTGGCTTTTATTTAGCATTAATTATACAATACTCTGGTACTACCATATGTTTACAGCTCAGAAAGGTGTGCTTTTACATTAGTGTCTATAAAGACAGATTTAAAATGTGTATTTTAAACACAGCAGTTGAGCTGAGTACATTTTATATAATACACTGAGGTTTACCTATCCTACTTCAAACAAATTCTCAATTCCCAAGAACACAGGAATACAATGGAGTTATGTTTTCTGCCTGTAGAATCTAGAGGATACATGTTAGGTGGAACATACATCAAATATAAGCTGAGTCTCTGCTGGTCGCAGCCGCTCATGTGGCCCTGAGGCCTGTAATCATGGCCTCTTCTGTCACCACCACACAGGTGGCTCCTGGACCAAAGGCCAACCAATAACCCTTGTGGTCCCACAGGGAAAGAACAGAAGCCGGCTGGTGGGACAGCCCCAGGCCCAGTTCATTCCAAGTGGAGCTGCCCAGACAGCAGCTCCCCCAGCTCGGGGCTGGTGTGGTATCACTCCTGCAGGAGGGACCAGGGGCCTGCGAGTCAAAGATGAGCTCATCTCTACTCCATTTCCTTCTCTAATGCTTTCCCCTGTCTCCGGGAATCAGTGCCCTGGCCCTGGCTGGAGAGGCTGTTCTGCTTTCTGTCCAGGATTCTGGAGAGGAAAATTCTAGGCTTTTGTGTATAGGAAGTCCTTGAGATAGGTCTTCTGAGTTATTTACTAGTATATGGTGGTTTGAAGATTTCTTTCTGCCATGTTAAGTAGATATTTTTCTGGTAAAGTTCTGGAATTTACACTAACTAGCCTTTGGGTGTGGGTAACACCCCCCATGGACATCGAGGAAGGAGAACTGTGCAGACCCCTCTCTAGCTTATATAATCATACTTAATACTTATATCTAGCATACTTAATTCCATATAATCTTTCTATATAATCATATAGGTATTGTAGTCGGAGCTGTACTGACTCATTTAGTGCCGATTTATATAATCCTTCCATATAACCATATAGTAGTTTGTAGTAGGAGAATTGCCTAGAGCAGTCACAGAACAGAAACAGTACATGGGAAAACAGCCAGACCAGGAAAAGAACCAAAGACCGAGGCGGTGGTGTCCCTGCCTGAAAGGGCATACGCTGTAGCAGGCTTGGAGCAAGAGCCTCTCCTCCTGAAAAAGGAGTTGCATCCAGTTCCTGTGGAAAGTAGGCCTCAGCCTGAGATCCTGGAAATAACCGAGGGAGAAGAACCCCTCTGGTGTGACCAGTCACAGTGGCTGTACACCCTGTCAGTCTTTTTTCGATTCTGTGCTAGCTCAAAGAATCCTCCCATAAATATCTTAAGAGAAGAGCACAAGTCTGTCAGCTCCCACTGCATTAAGCTTACAGTATCCTTCTATTAGAAATCCTGTGAAGTCTCCAGCCCCCAGATAAGAAGTGTTGTGCACGACACCTGTGGCACACAGCCTACATCCTTGTCTCGGTGACCTAATGGGGGTGGACCCCTTTTCTGTACACAACCCTCTACTACTGCGCATGGCCCACCTCTCTGCCCAGGTGACATAATGGGGTGGCCCCCTCACTTGTGACTCACGCAATTATGTATGCCCTATCACTAAGCCTATAGATGATGACCTCACTCATGACCCTGCCCCCTGCTTGTACCTAATAGATACAGATGCTTCTGGGCATTCGGGGCCTCGCCTGTCTCTGCTCACGGGTGGCATGCCTCCCGAGTCCAGATGCTCTTCACTAGCTCTTCAGTGTCCTGTCTCTTTACTTCTTGGTTCCTGCACCTCAGCACAGCATAAGGGACACCCCATAACCCTGTGGGGCCCAACAGCCCTACATTTGGGAACACTTTCATTTAACTAGGGTGGTCATATGTCCCAATTTGTCTAGGGAGAATGCCAGTTAAGACCCGATGTCCCAGTGTAATTTATGTTTATTTTCTCTGTGTCTATGTGTACCCAAGTGTAATTATTGTTTTCTTGTTTTTTTCTCTCTCTTTTTTTTTTTTTGAGATGGAGTCTCGCTCTGTTGCTCAGGCTGGAGTGCAATGGCACAATCTTGGCTCACCGTAACCTCTGTTGCCTCCTGGGTTCAAGTAATTCTCTGCCTCACCTCCCGAGTAGCTGGGATTACAGGCGGCTGCCACCATGCCCAGCTAATTTGTATTTTTAATAGAGACGGAGTTTCACGGCTCTTGCCAGGCTGGTCTTGAACTCTTGACCTCGTAATCCACCTGCCTCAGCTTCCCAAAGGGCTGGGATTACAGGCATGCGCTACCATGCCTGGCCTACCCAAGTGTAATTATTAATATCATTCCTTTTCATTCTCAGAAGTAGTTCCATTGGAGCAATAAGCCATGTGGTCACTGGAATTCTAAGACAGACTTCATTCGCCTGGTATCCGTTCCTACTCCCCGAGCCCCCTCCCCAGTCATTCTCTCCATGACTTCACCAGACCCACTAATATACCTCCAGGGCCCCTCAACTGTGCAGCCCAGGAAGCCCTTTACACCACAGGTTGGTTGTATAATTGGCTTCTTTCATTACTGTGGCCTCTGATGCTATGTGAGGATGAAAACCATATACTTTAATTACCTCCTCCCCCAAAGGAATGATGAGAAATAGATGAATCCCAGTTATAAACATCCTGAGGAAGATGGAGCATGGAGTGGGCCATCCTGTGCAACCTCCTGGAGAGTTATTGTCACTTTAAGTTGTATTTTATTTCTGATTCCTTTAAGACAAATATCAGAAATCAGGGCAGCTTCAAGGTCGATGTGGGTTGTTAGGCCAGCCCAAGGTCTGTTTGTTTGTTTTTTTTGAGACAGAGTTTTGCTCTTGTTGCCCAGGCTGGAGTGCAATGGAGTGATCTCGGCTTGCCACAACCTCCGCCTCCCGGGTTCAAGCTATTCTCTTGCCTCAGCCTCCCAAGTAGCTGGGATTACAGGCACCTGCCACCACGCCCAGCTAATTTTTTTGTATTTTTAGTAGAGACGGGGTTTCTCCATGTTGGTCAGGCTGGTCTTGAACTCCCGATCTCAGGTGATCCACCCGCCTCGGCCTCCCAAAGTGCTGGGATTACATGCATGAGCCACCACACCCAGCCCCAGGGTCTTGAAGTTCAAGTTAAACTGAGGTACAGTCATGCTCTGAATAACAGTGTTTTGGTCAATGAGAGACCACATTGATGGTAATCCCATGAGATTATCGTGGAATGAAAAAATTCCTGTGGCCTAGTGGTGTCTTGGCTGTGGTAACGTCATACCATGATGACTTGATTTTATTATTTTTATTTTATTATTTTATTATTATTTTTATTATTTTTTGAGACAGAGTCTCACTCTGTTACTCAGGCCTACATACAGTGGTATGATCTCGGCTCACTGCAACCTCTGCTTCCCAGATTCAAGGGATTCTCATGCCTCAGCCTCCTCTGTGACTGGGATTACAGGTGCACGCCACCATACCTGGCTATTTTTTTTT
>CAUYQU010008576.1:0-59476 GCA_963574635.1 Cheracebus regulus | reverse complement strand
TCTTGTCTTTCTTACTTTTTCTGCTGTAACACTTGACTCAATTGTCATCTCTGTCAAGGCTTCATCCATGGGACTTTTTTCATTTTTTGAGACAAAGTCTCTCTCTGTCACCCAGGCTGGAGTGCAGTGGTATGATCTCGGCTCACTGCAACCTCCATCTCCTGGGTTCCAGAAATTCTTGTGCCTCAGCCTTTTGAGTAGCTGGGATTACAGGTGCACACCAACACACCCAGCTAATTTTTGTATTTTAGCAGAGATGGGGTTTTGCCATGTTAGCCAGGCTGGTTTTGAACTCCTGACCTCAGGTGATCCTCCCACCTCAGCCTCCCAAAGTGCTGGGATTACAGGCATGAGCCACTGTGCCCTACCAACTTTGATATTTTTATTTTTGCCAAACATCCTGTGACTTCGATGTCATAGTGTTATCGCAGTATGTGATATAAATCAGGTGCAGTCTCTGACTTCATGGAGCTTACATTCTTGGGTGAAACAATATGCTTGGCGCATAGTAGGGACCCACAACATGGAAGTTGAAGTTTGTCTTTATTTCTTTCATTTGACTGATGGCTGTCAAGCACCCCTGGGCTCAAACTGTGTGTGTGTGTGTGTGTGTGTGTGTGTGTGCGTGCGTGTGTGCAGGGAGTAAGGGTGCATATCTCTTAAAGAAAAGATATAAAGCAAGTGATCACCAAAGAACAATTCAAACACTTGGTAACATGAATTGAGTGTTTTCACTGTGCCAAGCACCAGGGAATTATATTCATAATAGATGGCACTTTTGGGTGCTTACTACGTGTCAAATACTTTGTCAAGTACTTATTATGTATTCTTTTAATCTTCATAACAATCCTAGAATGTAGATACTATGATTATCCTTATTTTATCAAACAAGAAACCATGGCACAGAGGTTAGGAACATGCCCCAAGTACCCACAGTAATGGCAGGTCCAGGTTTGAAGCCCAGGCAAAACACTCCAAGCCCCCCCAATTCACTTTTCCCTGTGCTTCTGAACTTTTTTTATCCTAAGTATCCTAAAGGTAAGCTCTCGTGAGTATTAGTTCAAGCACTCTTGGATCATCTTTGATAGCTAAACCAGGAAGGAAATCTGTTCGGCATCAACTTGGTCAGTCTGGGACACTGGACAGAAACATGCTTACAAAATAACGTTGGATAGCCTTTGATCAAATGGGCCTCACATTCCTGGAACACTGTGTATCTCCTTATGACTGGTTTTCCATGTGGATGTTACTTAAGCATCTCTGACCATTATGAGACAAGATTCTCCAGTGGCATTACTGAAACACCAGTTAAACGGAGGATTCAACAGGACCCCAGATACCATGGTCTTTCTGGAAAGCATTATCTCTTGTTCTCTGTTCTACCTGAAGTAGGTAGGGCTTTGTAAACGAAATAGCATATGTAACCTGAGATAGGCCAGAGAATGGAGAAATTACTCTAGAAGATTTTTCGTTGTCTTCTTTCCCATCCATATGCAGCGATTTATTCACTTGCAGATTGTGGAAAGCCCAGGCCTGTGCACTTTCAGAGAAATATAAAGCACCATATACAACAAAGGGGGTTGTTAGTAAAACAGATGCAGTGTTAATTGCACTTGTGAGAGTAGCGTAAATAAAACAATACATGTGCTAGAAAATCCTTTTACAATGCTCAGATTTTATAAAACTGGTTTCTCTGCAAAGGTAAAGAAAAAAATAACAGCGTGATGACTAGAATGAGATCTTTCTAAAAATTATTTAGATTGATGCTAATGAGGCTGATTTTCAGTGTTTATGATCATAAAGAATATTTAGCCTTGGTCTTTAAGGAGCTCCAAGTTTAAATGCCTAAGTAAATATTTAGGGAAGTGGTTCTCACTGGGTGGCGGTGGGAGTGTGGAGTGAAAAGGGAGTCTGGCAGTATCTGGAGATGCTTTTCAGTGTAATAACTGGGAAAAGTGTCATCGGCACCCAGTAGGTAGAGGCCAAAGATGCTGCTATACATACTACAGTGCACCAGACAGCCCGATGACAAGGAATTATTTGGCCCCAAGGTGCACAGTGCCACGACTGAGAAACCCTATTTTATATTACGTGAATTCTATAATAAGGGCACACCAAAGTTCTATGGAAGCACAGAAAGAGAACAACTAAATCAGTCTCATGCATTGGAAAAGTTTTTATGAAGAATGTGGCATTTGAGCTCAGCCTTCATGGATTAATACAAGCTTATTTGCTAGGGAAGAAGAGGAAGGACATTTATAGCATGCGGATCAGCATATGCAAAGGTCTAGCAGCATATAGAAGCAAAGTGGATTTTGGGAATGATAATAGATTCAATAAGGCTGAAGCTTAGCAGGTGTGTAGCAGAAAAAGGGCAGGGGAACAGCAAGACAAACTCATTGAGAGTATACTGCAAAGCTCTTTCAGTGCCATTCAGAACTCAGCAACCTTCAGTGAGATCAGGGGTCAGCAAACTATGGCCCAAGGATCAAATCTGGTCCATTGCCTGGTTTTGGATGGCTCATTAGCTAAGAACAGTTGTCCTATGTTTACAAGGTTGAAAACAAAAACTGAAAGAATGATATTTGTGACATGTGAAAATGATAAGTAATCCAAATTTCAGTGTCCATAAATAAAGTTTACTGGAACACAGCCACAATCATTTGTTTATTTACTGCCTGTTGCTGCCTTTACACTCCAAAAGCAGAGTTGAGTGGTTGTGGCAAGAGACCATATGGCTTGCAAAGCCTAAAATATTTACTATCTGTGCCTTTACAGAAAAATTTTGCTGATGCACCTGAGTTAAAGAATTGAAAATAATGTGATCACACTACAAAAATCACTATGGCAGCAGTTTGGAAGATGACCTGGAAGCTGAGAAATCTAGGTGGAAAACTATTAATCCAAGCCAGATATTTATTAAGATAATGTATCAGTGAGGATATGCCAGATTGTGCTGCAGTAGCAAGTAAGACCACAGATTTCAGTAGATTTCAAGGCTGATTTCTCACTGGTAATTCATGTCTGTTATAGGTTGGCTGGGGTTCAACTCCTTTCCATCCTCATCCAGGGTCCAGACTGACAGAGAAGCCTTTATCTAAACTATTTTAGCTTTTGTGGGAGAGGCCAAAATACACATCACAAGCCACAGGCTGGCTTTTATAGCTTATGCCTCATAGAGACACACAATGCTTCCACTCATATTTCATTAGACAAAGCAGGTAACATGGTTACTCCTGGGCTCAATGAAACAGGAATGTAAAATCTTCCCATACAGATGGGCATCACAGGCAGAAGCAAAATTAACAGATGAGGAGACAGCTCCTCTTGACATTAGACAGAGACAATGGATGGGAAGAAGGAAGGAGAGGGCAGGGATTAGGGGTGTACCCTGTTTTCTGCCTCTGATGCTTTGTGCATGGTGATGCATTCACTGAGATGGGTGATCCAAAGAGACAGTGGGAAATAAGAGGATGAATTCATTCAGGGTCAGGTGAATTAGGGGTGTCTTTGGGAACTGAGATGGGAGCCTGTAGTTAGGCATCTGGAAAAGTAGATTTGAACCTCAAGATAGGTGGAAGAAACTGGAAATCACCATCAATTTTGTTCCCCTTGTGGTTGTAGAAAGTGATCATCTTACTAAGTGAGATGAGTGCTTAGCGTACTGCCTGGCACAGAGTAAGACACCATTAAAGATTTTAGCAATGACTATTTTTCTTATGAATCAAGTGGAAGCATGGAGATAATTTAAAAGCCCATTAATGATTTACCTTGCCTAATTCGGCCATATGGTCATTCCAGAAAAACTGCTTGATGATACACCATTTAAAAAAAATGTCCTCCTGACCTGGAGCTGGTGTTATTAAGCACACATCTTACTAACTTACATATCCTTACTTAACCCACAGTCACTCCTGCGTTTGGGATCACAGTGCTATTAACCTGAGATTTCCGAATAACTGAAATTCTATAAGGAGTTGTATCTTTCCAGTAAAGTAAACAATGAGTCAACCATTATTACTGTGCGTAGGAATTCCAAAGTTCAGGGCACATGTCAAAGCTCAGGATGAGGTTTCAGGACTGTCTATACTTTGTGTTTCCCAACAGATTAAGAAGAGAAATACACAGCAGGCCAACCTGTAACACTGTTCGTTTACTCTGGGAAGGACAGAGTTTTACCTCTGATAGAAATAGCAGGCTTAGTAGAATCTAAGTTAAACTGAGCAAAGTTAAAATGAGAGATTTAGATGTAGACACAGTCATACATCAATATTGGTTTTTGTTTTCCCAAAGCTAGTTAATTTGGGGGAGTAACTCCACTTATTCAACAAATATTTGAGTTCCTTATATCCCAGGCTGCTGATGTAGAATTTGGGGAAACAGTGATAAATAAGACAGATAAATTCCATGCTCTTATTATCTGGAGGGCGATAGACATCAAGAGATAAACAAATACACAGGTAATATAATATTAGGTTATGATAACTTCAATGAAAGAAAAAGCAGAGGAGGGTAGGAGGGTAGAAATTCATATGATGTGGAGAGCTGTGTGTGTCTGTGTATGGTGTCCAAGTGTCTCTGTGTTACATTAAACAGGACTTTCAGGAAAGCTCTTACATAAGAAGGTACTGCCTAGGCAGACTCTGACGGAGAAGGATGGAACCATGTTGATGTTTCGGGATAATAGCTCTAATCGGAAGAAAGACAACACGCAAAGCTCTTGGGATAGGGAAGTGCTTGGTGTTTTTAAAGAGTAGCAGAGAATCCCAGGTGAGAGGATCAAACTGAGCTGAAGGAGAGGGCTGGGAGTTGTGTTCATGAAGGATGCCAGGGAGCCAGTCAAGGAAAGGAGCCTGGAATTTATGAAGCCGACGGGGAGTAACTGGAGCACTGAGGGCAAGGCAAGGCAGCGCATGATCTGATTCTCATTTCAGAAGGACCTCTTGCCATGGCTGCTTGGTGGAGAGGAGACTGTAGAGTGTAAAGGTGGAAATGAGGAAGCCAGTGATGAGGTGACCGTGACCGCGGGTGCCCAACGACGAGCGTCACTGTGGAGGAGGTGAGAAACATATTATTTGGGGACATATTTTGAAGTTGGAGTAAAGAGAATTTGCTAAGAGATTGCAAGTGGAGTTTGGGAAAATAAGAGGCATAAAGATGATCCCATGTATTTTAGTTGGAGCAGCTGAGTGCTGTCATTTATTGAAATGAGGAGCAACGAGAGAAGAGCAACTTTTGCTGGATCGAGAGTTCTGTAGCCCCGTGCATAACCAGGGCCATGTATCCAGGAATAACTTATATCCTCCTAATACTTGACATTTAGCAAGAACAATTTCATGCCAGCCATAGGAGCGAGGCGGGACTGATGCTATTTGTTTCCATTTTGCGAGTGAAATAACCAAGGCTCAGAAAGAATAAGCCAGAGATAGCATAATAGATAGGACTGTTTTGAAACACAAGACAGAAACCAACTCCAGCTAGCAGAGGCACAAAAGAAAATGTATTGGCTTTTGCGAATGGGGTATCTAAGGATGAAGCTAGCTTTAGTTGTGGCTGGGATTCATCGTGAAGTACTGCCCATCTGTCTGTCTGTTCATCTGTCCTTCCAAGATGTTAACTTTCAAGTCCAGGTAAATGTTCAGAGCCCCTAGAAAGAGAACTCAGAAGGCCCTGTGCATATATTCTTTCAGGATGACCTCCCTTTCACATGCTGAAAGACTCCTGCAATAACATCACAGCTAAACCCATAAAGATGGAAGATTGAGTGTTCAGCGAGTTGGCTGACAGGCTCTAGTTTAATTCTGATCTGGGAGCGGGGAATCCATTGGAACCCTGTCACCTTACTGCCAGAAGAGATTGCCTTCTTTCTGCTCAGGAAAGATAAAAGACTCCTTGCCTCCCAGAGAAGCATTTTCCCTGAAGCCAGTCCCTGCCGGACCTTCTGGGACAGAAATCTGCTGGACTCGGCTCCAGCTGGAGCTGGCTTACAGGGAGGCCACTGCTTCTGTGTTGAGATTGGAAGGATTCTCAGCTAGGTGCTTCTGTATTCGATATTCTATTAGTCAAAAGCTATTCCTTAGGTCTTCAGCTGTCATTGTTCCCTCTGGCTGCTCCTTTTGGAACACAGAAATATTCTAAACTGTGTGTCATTTCAAGCTACTTATGCCTTCTTGTGACTGACATTCTCATATGCCCTCATCTTCACGCTGCCTCCTCTTTATGTCTCCATGACATCACAACCTGCTTGCTTTCTTCCCATCTCATTGGCTGTTTCCTCTAAGGATTCTTTGCTGATATCTCCTTCCCCATCACCTGCCAATTTCAAAATACTGACATTCCTCAGGCATCAATCATGGGTCCTGTTTTGTACTCTATCTGGACTCTCCCTAGATGAGATCTCATCCATTCCTTGTTGTGGAGACCACTGGCTTCCTACTTGATAGTCATCCTCCCTTCTCTGTTAACAGATTCTCATTCGTTGGGACAGGGCATGTGTTCCGGGAAAATGGATGATTCCTCCATCCCTAGTGGATGATCCATGATGGGGTCTAAGCCAATCAAGGGTCTAACCTCATGATGCTTTGCTCATGATTGGTTTAGGGATGAACATGTGAATCAGTTCTGACCAATGGGATCTTAAAGGAAGGTGGAATACTGGGAGAAATTTCACTAACACTTAACAATTTTAGCCATCTTGAATCTTTACATGTTCCTGAACAGTTGAATAAACTTGTCCTTAGGCCTTGAATGTTGTTTCTCAAGTTCTGCAGCTGATGGAACTTTGACTCATGCTTCAAGATCCCATGCAAATGCCACTTCTCTCTATCTCTCTCCTGTGCTTTTTTTTCTCTCATCCTCCAGGTTTTCTTCTCTGCGCTCCTGCAGTATCCCTCACCTGTACTGTGGGACCCATCAAGTTGCATGACAAGTGTGTGGCCTTCCTCCTCAACTTTAAGCTTGTCCAGGGTAGAGATGTTGGCTTATTTTTGAAACCATTCCAATGGTTAGCCCTCTACCTGACTTGAAGAAAAGTTTCAATTACAGTGAATGAAAAGTGCTATTGAGTGCAGCAAGAAAAGATGGGTGATACTGACAAGATGAGCAACAGAGCCACATGGGGGAATCAGTGGAGACACATGTCATACATTCCTGCTGTTTGCAGGATGTTCACAGCCCTCACTGGGACCTGCCTGCTCTTGTCCCTGATAACCTCTCTGCCTAAATTTTCTTACCATAAACTAACACTACTGGAAGCTTCAAGTTTTATTTTGTTTTACTTATTTGTATAATTTTAAATTTTATTTTAGATTCAAGGCTGTAAAGGTACAGGTTTGTTACAGGGGACCATTGCATGACACTGAGGCTTATGGTACAAATGATCCCACCCAAGTGTTGAGGGTAGCACCCAGTAGGTAGTTTTTCAGCCTTTGCCCCTCAGTGGCCCCAGTGTCTAGTGTTCCCATTTTTATATCCATGTGTACCCAATGTTTACCTCTCACTTATAAGTGAGTACACTTGATTTTGGGTTTTTTGTTGTGTTAATTTGCTTAAGACAATGGCCTCCAGCACATCCATGTTGCTGCAGAGAACATGATTCTGTTCTTTTTTATAGTATTCCACAGTGTATACGGACCACATTTTCTTTATCCAGTCCACCGCTGATGGGCATCTAGGTTAATTCCATGCCTTTGCTATTGTTAATAGCACTGTGATGAACATACAAGTAAGTGCATGTATCTTCTTGGTAGAACAATTTGTTATCCTTTGGGTATATACCCAGTAATGAGATTGATGGGTCAAATAATGAAACCTCAAGTTTTAAATCCATATACATCATAAACTTTCAGGCCACTGTGCATTTTCACTCTCTATCACTTTGTCATTTCTTCCCATTTTGTTAACTTTGTTAAACTTCCTATTCATCATTCAAAACCCTTTTCCAGTATCACCCTTCTAGGATGCCTCTGCAGGCCACTCTTGAACAGGCTTAATGACTCCCTGTTCTGCACTTTCTCTGTGCTTGGAACATAATTGATAGCATGGCAGCTGTGTCTGTGTGTTGCTCTTATGCATCTACCTCCTATCCAGAACTGTAGATTCCTGAATGCGGAGATCATGTCTTCTGCACATGTGTATCTCCACTGCCTAGCTCAAGAGTCCAGCACATCATGGGCTTATTAAGATTTGCCTGGCTAGGCCAGGCATGGTGGTTCTCACCTGTAATTCTAGCACTTCTGGGGGCCTAGGCAGGCATATCACTTGAGGCCACAAGTTTGAAACAAGTCTGGACAAACAAAGTGAAATTCTGTCTCTACTAAAAATACAAAAATTAGCTGGGCATGGTGGTGCATGCCTGTAATCCCAGCTGCTTGGGAAGCCAGGTGTGGTAGTGCATACCTCTAATCCAGCTACTTTGGTGGCTGAAGCACAAGAATCACTTGAATCTGGGGGGTGGACGGAGGTTGCAGGTAGCCAAGATCAGGCCACTGTACTTTAACCTGGGCAACAGAGTAAGACTCTGTCTAAAAAAAAAAAAAAAAAAAAAAGACTTGCCTGGCTGAACTAACTCTCTTGCTTCCTAATTCCACTGAGGCTTCCTCTGATATATCCATCCAGAGCCCACCACTGTATAGTTCAGCCTCAACCCATATTTAGTGGGCTTTCCAATGAGCAAATATAATAATAGTCATAGCCTAACATTTTGAGCATTTATTATGTGTCAGAATCATTTCAACTCTGTAAGATAGCTACTATAGGTATCTACATTTTACAAATGAGGCACAGAAACATTAAGTAACTTGCCCAAGGTCACAGAACCGATAAGGGACAGAATCAGGATTCCAACTCACAGTCTGATCCTGTGCTGGGTGCACTTTGGGAGTGGATATCTCCCACCAACCTGTTGTTAGGCCCTTCTTCTATATTTCCTGTGGCCCTGTTCCAAATCTTCGCAGCAGAACTTTTAAATTCAGCAGCCTGCTAGAGTCACTCCTCCTTCCTCTGGCTGCAGAGAGCATGCCAATGTACATCACTGAAAGCCTGTGACATGGTCTTCAATCTTTTCACACTCAGCTTCTTCCAACCTTGACCTTAGAGTTGTGAAGACGATCCTTATGGGGCTGTTACTCAGAGGAAAATTGAAACGATCCCTGCGGGGAGACTACAGGATTTTAGTTCCAGCCTTCCAATTTCAGATCAGCCTAGAGAAAAGAACCATGCTAGCAGCCCTATCCGCAAAATTAGGTGAGCTCCATTCTTTGCCTGTCTTAAGAAATATGGGTGCTGCTCTAAAAATCTTTTTTTAATCTTCTCTCTGGTCCATGTAACAGGAAATTGGTCTCTGCCACAGGCCAATAAATCTCCAACTTTTTATTGAATATTAAAGAAAGACTTCAAGTCAAGTTCAAATCTCTTTGCTTGGAGCTTCTTACATAATACTGCAGCTCCGATACCTTGGGTCACAAAAGCTTTAAAAAGGAGGAGAAAAATGGAAAAGCTCTGCAGGTCAGTGGCCCTCAGGGATGATTTCATTCTCCTAAGAAATAATGGCCTATTACTCTAACAATCTTAAGCAAGGCATTCTCTTTCTCACTTGCACATTATAATTGAGATGGGGGGATTAATAACCAGTAGTTTCCAGTTACATTTAAAATGAACATGTAGCAACTTCTTTCAAAAGACAAGCTGTGTAGTCCATGGACCTGTGATGGACAGTGAGTGGCACTGTCCAGATGCCCTTCCAGGACTGAGGAACTTGTTTCTCCTGCTGCTGGGACTGTTGGTTGACACAGCTCAGCCAGTATACTCTCCCAGACAGGCCTTTGGCCTGAAGAAGCTACACGGACCAAGGCCACATGCTCTCCCCAGGAGCAGCCCAAATGCATTAGGCGAACATGGTGGGGAATAAAGGCCTGGCCCTCTTGCCTCAATCTGAGACAATTCCAAAAGCCATCCAAGCTCCAGAGCTCCCCAGGGGTTGGCTGAGGTCTCTTTTGCAACTGTATCTCTCCTCCCCTTCCTCAAACTTGGTTTTCTCTTTCTGCAGCCAGGGTTGATTCTGCTGGTGCTCTGCGACAAACTTCCTGCATGAGAATCTCAGAGTCTGCTTCCCTGGGGAATTCATCCTAACACAGACGTTGATGCACCAGTGACTGTGAGAAAATAAGCACATTTGGGTTGGGAAGACCTTTAGAGGAAAACACACGAAATCATACCATTTTTATAATATTTAAAAACACACAAACACACGTACACTGTTTGCAAATGTATAAAGGTGGGGGAACGATAAACACCAATTTCAGAAGAGTATTTGCCTTTTCGGTCAGGGGCAATTGAGAGGAAGCTAAACAGCGTCCAGCCACAGCACACAGAGGCTTCAGCTCCATTGGCAAAATTTTATTTCCTAGGCTGGATCACGGGTGCATAGATATTTATTTTACTATTATGTTTTTTGGAAGTCAAGGTATTTTGTAATAAATATAAAAACCAGGGCCTATTCAGAGACGCAGATTTGAAATCCAGCCCTCCATGTGAAAAGCTGAGTAGATGCAGATTTGAAATCCAGCCCTCCATGTGAAAAGCTGAGTACAGGCGAGTGACTTCACTTCTCTGAGGCTGTATGTAGTTTTGTTCATAAGCAGCAGAAAATCAAACCAACTCCAACGACTCTAAGAACTTAAAAATCAAATTGAAAGACCACCTGAAAGGAAGTCGGTTCTTTCTTCCAGGGCTTCAGGATCTCTCCCGTTTCTATTTCTCTGAATGTGTCTGTCCTATTCTCCTTGTCCTGCAGATGAACTTCCCGTTTCTTCGTCAGCTCATATCCTCTCCCGTCTATAGTGTGACCTTCCTGCTTCAAGATCCTCATTCCGAAGTTCTTATTCTGAATTCCCAGGAGATGAACTGTCTTTGCATTGAGTATTTACCCATAGTGCAAGCAGCTGTGCATGGCAGCCCTCATGGCTGGGGTTGAGGGATAGATCATATTATTGTAAGATGCTCACTGTCTGTGTTAGTGTTTTCCAGAGAAAAAGAACCAATAATCATGTTCACTCTATGTATCTGTCTTCTATAAATATCTCTATATACATACAAGGGTGTTAGATAAATATCAGAGGCTGTGGAGGGGGTCAGATTCCTAGGAAGGAGGAAAAGGGTGGATAGGTACCCCCCAAACATGTCTCAATACAGATACCATTTCCTTGTAGAGCTTTTATAAAGTTGAATTAAAATAATGAATATTGAAAATAAGGCTTGGCATTAGAAGACACTGTGTCATTATTAGTCTCCTTCCTCACACTGCAGGTGTCATGTAGGGCATATTTCAGATCCAAGGTTGTATAGATTAACGGTTAATAGGGTTGAGCGTCAAATTTCTAGGGTTCAAATTCTGGCTCCACCCCTTACTTTCCGGTCAAAGAAATTAACCTCTTTGTGCTATAAGCTTCTCATTTATAAAGCAAAGATGTTAATTAGTCTCCCTCCAATAGGGTAGTTGGGAGGAATAAATGAGATGATTTATGTAATAGGCTTTGTGGGTGCCTAGCAGAAATAAAGCTCTCCGCTGTTGAACCATGATTTTTACTATTATCAATAAACTTGTGATTCATGAAAAAAAAAAATTCTTAGATAAAGAATTCACATGCTGATGAAATTTGGCCACTGCCTTCATAGTCCACCAAACCAACTGGGAACAGTTTTGCCGGAAATGTCTTGGGCAAGCGACAAACCCAATCCAATGCTTATTTAATTACTGCTTTCCATGTGCCAGGTAGTGAGCAAAGCTTGGTTTCCACTGTCTGATTTAAATGCTTAAAGAAATGGGCAGTGAGAGCCAAAACATTCACCTCTTGCCTGTCTTTAAACTAGAGTGAGAGGCTCACCTGTCATTCCCACTTGAAATTACAAAGAAAAGTCCAAAGGCTGGTTGGTAATGATAGAATCTATAGTATGTAAATCTCTAAGAACAGTGCCTGTCACATAATTGCTATATAAGTATTGCTATTATGATTACTATTATTGCTATAATTATTACTATTACATACTCTTTTCTTGAGGTCTTATGATCTGCATTTTCCCTCTGGTTCCTCTACTTTCTAGAGAACATTTCACCTCCCAGGTGCTTGCCTTGATTGCTGTCTTAACATCCCCTAGATTTAGTGCTCCCCTATCTCTCTAGTATCTGAGGATCAGTTCCTGTTGCTTCACTGCCTTTGTGCCTCTTTGTTGCCTTTTCTCTCTGTTCCCATCGCAGCCTGGCAGAACCATCCCTCCATCTGGTCTCTTCACCCTCCTAGAGGGGAGGGGCATGGGGATTGGGATATAAAGTTTAGACGTTCAGGCCAGGCACAGTGGCTTACACCTGCAACCCCAGCTCTTTGAGAGGCCAAGGTGTGCAGATCACCTAAGGTCAGGAATTTGAGACCAGCCTGGACAAAACGGTGAAAGTCCATTTCTACTGTAATTAGCTGGGCATGGTGGCATGTGCCTGTAGTCCCAGCTACTTGGGAGGCTAAGGCAGGAGAATCACCTGAATCTGGGAGGCAGAGGTTGCAGTGAGCCAAGATTGCACCACTGCACTCCAGCCTGGGTGATAGAGTGAGACTCTGTCTCAAAAACAAACAAGCAGACAAGAAACAAACAAAAGCAGCAAAAGAAAAACAGGTTAGAAGTTCAGATACCTATAAGCTTGCTTTTGTCGCAGGAGAGAGATACTCCTTAAAGCTAGCCTACCCAAGACAGGAGCTCAAAGAGGTTAATTGCCAGGAAGGTTTCTGAAGATATTACTAACCACCTCTCCTCCAAAATGTAATCTAGAGCAGACATTGCCGCAGAATGAGAGTGACCTATATTTGCACCAAACTTTCCTACCCTCCCAGGAGAGGACTTCTGAACTGTAAGATTCCCTGCTACAGATGGCTTTGTAGGCTACCCCTGACACCTTTCCCTCCCCAAAATAGCAGTGATTTGTTTGATACCACCCAGACTCCAAAGTAATATTCAGCTTGCAGTCCCTTCCCCTCCCCCAAAAGCGAGTTATTTGCCAGATCCCAAATGGTCCGTAGTTGATGGATGGTGGGTGATTTCTACATCAGCACACCTTGGAGCCCCAGAGCTAACCCTCTGACAGCGTTAGCATAAAAGATTTACATTTATGTTACGAGGGCCACACAAGAATAATAATTTTAAGATACATTGCCTTGGCTGCTGGTGCACCCTGGGAAATCTAGTAGCGGCAGGCACTGGGCTGCAGCACTGTAATTACAAAATGGCAGTGCAGGAGGTTTTCTGGAGACAAGCAGCTAGAGACCAAAGCCATCTACATGCCTTGGCGGATTAAAATTACAGTAATATATGAAGACATTACCTGAAAAACCCGGCACCATTTAAATGATTTACTCTTCAGCCCCAGCAAGCTTTAATTTAAGGATAAAGTCATTCAGAAAGCTAATCTGATAGGGGAAGCATTATTTCACACAGTTAAGTTAATTTACAGTAGCTGATTGTTGTGGTTGCTTTTGGTATTATTATCTTCCTGCAAACAGCTGATCTGCCAGACAGAAGCAATATACTGCTTAACATAGTGTCTTAATTCAGCAGGCAAGCTATCTGTGATAAAGGTTTGTTTACAAGCAATAGTAGGAAAGTCATTTTGAGGCCATGCTGATAACACTGATGAGAAATATTTTTTTAAGGGGAAAATACGCAATTAAATAAATGAATGAATCAGCAGGCCCTGCACTCAGGCATTGGTTTGTCTAGAACTGCTGTCCCGAGTGGTCATTTTCCATTGGTGGGACCGTCTTTCCCTTTTCCATGCGTTTCCCTGCATTGGTCTTCTCCTGTGGGTCCTCTCCATGCTTACTGCAAGTTGTCTTTGTGCCTGGCAACAACGTCCCTGTTGCCAAACGGACTTCTCTGCCATGTCTTTGAGAAAGCCGTGTCTTTGGACTCCAGTCAATTTGGTTGTCCCATCAGCTGTCTGCTTTCCAAGAAAAAAGTGTACTTTGAGATTTGTCTTTAATGACGTTTTATTTTTCATCTTTGGGAGACCCAGAGTGTTCTCTTATGGATACTGAGGTAGAAAAACATCAGAAAGTGGGCATTTGAAAGGGAGCTAACAGATTAAATGGTGAATGAAACTGAGATTTTGAATGGGTTACATACAAACGGACTTGCTGTTTCCATTACAAAAGTAGGAAGGTGTGATTGTGTTTTATAGCAACTCAGGATGATGAGATGATTGGGGGCTCAGTTAGCATAGGCAGGGGCATTTGTCTAATGGATTGCCTTCATCTGCTTAGAAATGTTTTCTTTAAAGATGAACAGTCTCTCCTGACCTCATGACTTTATTTCAATAGCAGAGGCATAACTTTTGGAAAGAGGCTGAGGAAATGCTACGCAAAGGATCGGGGCATCACTAGCCAGTGCTCTAAGAAAGAAGTTCATAGGATAAGCATCTGTTAGAACCAGGAAAGTCAGATTCATAAAGCTTAAAGGGGCTTAGCCCAGCCCACTTATCAGTAGCTATCACTTCCTGAGTTCTTATTATTGGGTAGGCATTATGCTATATGGATCTTACTCCATCTAATTCCCAGTTTTTAGAGAAGTAATACAGATTTTAGAATGCACATTTCTACCAAAATAGAGAGTGAGAGGGCTCACTTTATATACGAGCTATATGAGAAACAGCTTCCAAAGATGACCCTTAGTGACCATCAGCTCCAGTGTTCATGCCTGTGTGTAGGTCCCACCCTAAAGTAGGAATTATCTCCATTAGACTATAAGTTAAATAAGAGAGAAAAGCCCAAGGCAAACAAACTCAAACCAAAAGCCAAAAGATTGGCTTGCTCAATTCTAACCCGGAACTGAGCACATTCTCTAGTATCTAATAGTTCCTGAATGTTTCTTGAATAATGATTGAAAGAATAAATACATGAATGAGTTTCCTTAGCTGTAAGATGAACATGAAGAATCTGTCTTATAGGATTATTGGGAGGAGTTAGTGAGTAAATGTTTGCTTTTACTGCAGAGATGTCTGATGAAGCTTTGCTTCCCTACCTCCTGTGTCCTTATAAGCAGGGTGGACTCCTCTATTTCTCATTGTGATTTCCCCCCAGTGAATCTACTTTATGGTGTTTTGAAGAGCAATGTTGCCTTTTCTGAATTTTTCTTTTTTTTTTTTTTTTTTTTGAGAAAGAGTCTCACTCTGTCACCCAGGCTGGAGTGCAATGGTGTGAGCCCAGCTCACTGCAACCTCCTCCTCCTGGGTTCAAGGGATTCAACTGCCTTAGCCTCAGGAGTATTTGGGGCTACAGGTGCACACCACCATGCCCGGCTAATTTTTTGTAGTTTTTTTTTAGTAGAGATGGGGTTTCACAGTGTTAGCCAGGATAGTCTTGATCTCCTGACCTTGTGATCTGCCTACCTCAGCCTCCTAAAGTGCTGGGATTACAGGCGTGAGCCACCGAGCCTGGCTGCCTTTTCTGAGTATTTTGAGGGGAGCTATGGAGCTAGCAAGTTGGCATGGCATTGCACGCATCACACAATTAATTCCCCATTTGATTTTTCTTTTCATCCCCAATTTCCACTCCAGCAAGGCCATGAGGAGAGAACCTCTTCTTCATCCCTTCCCTTACTGATGGAGTGATCAGTTCTGTGCCCTGTTTTCCAGCTGCTTTTGAATATGAAATCTTCCCCCACCATCAAACACAGTATCTCCTCTCTTCTATATTAGAACTGGTGCCAGGATATAGACGTTTGCTTCTAACCTATAGCAGGTTTATCAGATAATGTCAATGAAAGCAAGTCTCTCTCTAAGATGAATCCTCACTCCTTCTGCTAAAAGTATTTTATATAATTATCCAAATGACCTAAGGTTTGGCACATACTAAGTATGCATAAATATCAGTTCCTTCATCTCACATATAAAAGCATATGTTACAAAGAAAAAAAGTTAAAAATAAAGACAAAGGGATACAAATATTAAAGAAAGAGTTAGGAAGCAGTGGCGACCCCCTCCCCTAGGATGGAGAGGGAAACTGCTTACTTTGCACATGAATGGTTGTCACTCATCCCTGTATGATACCCATCAGTGGGGGCTGCAGGCTTTAAGATAAGATTTGATTCCATTTCAAGCACCTCTCTTCAGCCTTCGGAGGAAGAAATGAATTTCAGGAAGAAATGCCAATGGAAAATGCTCACCTTCGAGGGCAGAGACCCTGTCACATAAATTCTGAGACTTGTTAGTCTCCTGAGTTGCACACTACTGGGCCAAGTGCACCCTGGTTGGTTTTATTTCTGATCTGTGAAAGGAAGGCAGCGTCTGACAGAGCTTGGAGAACTTAGGATGACCAAGCTTTTCCTGGAAAAGTGTGTTCTCTCATTAAGGTGGGGACATAGTTGTCTGACCCAATTCAACATCCTTTCCCAAGCTGTCTTTCTTCCAGCCAGGTCTCAACTAGCATATACTACTCACCAGGAGATGAGCTTTCTCAATCGACTGTCTCTGCATTAGACTGTAAGCTCTGCGAGGGTAGGCTCTCTATCACACACACCATTGTTTTCCCAAAGTCTAGCCCCATTCTCACGGTTTAGTAACCACTCAGTTCTCTCCAATCCCAAGCACTTTTCTACAGCGATAGGCCAGAAATTCTTAAAAGGATGCAACTGACTATCCCTGACTTCCCCTTTCACTTTCACCACCCCATTGTACCCCTCCAAAAGCTCTGCAAGCCACATCCACACCATTCTGTCAGTCTTCTTAGTCTGAGAGACTGTGATTGTCCTATTAGATGAGTTCTATTAAATACAGGCCCCCATCCTTTCAGAAGTACCCACTCCTATTCCATCCGCCACGTCAAGAGAGAAGTGGATTAATTAACGTGGTGGGTCTGTCTTTTACCTCTCTGTCTTGTACTGCAACAGAGACCAAGAAAAATCCATTAGATTATATTTAGAGATAGCTGAAAGAAAGTTTAGATTAAGTTTATCTCTCGAGGCAATTTTATTAGATAGATTAAGTTTCTGTTCATCTCTCCGAAGACTGTAGTAATAACCAGTGTCATGACTTTCAAATCCTTTGGACTGCAGAGGGTAATCAAACATGGTTGTCTTTTTATCCTTCTCCTTTACTTGTTAGTATTCTACAATCCTGAGTCGTTCATCTGTCAAAGGGATGGTATTAAGGGGATCAATGTTGACAAGTGATAGTACAAATTATGTAATGCTGATGACATTTCACTGTCTCCTTTTGATCTGCAATTCCCACTCTCAATCACTCCTTATTTTATAAAAAGTATTGAAAGAGAAAGGCAGCTGTGGAAGCCATTGGCTTCAGTCCCTAAGCCCCAGGGCCAAAGCAGGGTAAATCTGAAGAATAGAGGAGATTTCTGAATTAGACATGGGGCCTGGGAAGATGGCCTGACTGACAGAAGGGGAAATTGAGGTCATCTTCCCACAACAGGCCTTTGACAGCTACCGCTTGGGACCCCATTGCTGTAGTCCCATGAAATATTTGACATGTTAGGCCCATGCTGGCTGTGGACCTTCTATTTCAAGTATATATCCTTTGACTTCTCCTCCATAGGGAATTCCACCCTTCCTTTTGGGGAGTTGATGGAGGATAATTTAAAAGGAAGAACTGAGCTGGTTTTGCATGAAGAGCAGATTAGAATGACAAGTATGGGAGTGGGGGTGCCTATCTTCCCTGGCGTGGGGGGAGTACTACGTTTTGGACCAAGCAACAAGTAACTAAATAAGAAGAAATATGTTCAGGGTGCAGCAGAAGACACTTTTGTGGGGAAGGGGAAGACATTTTCCTCCCTCACAATGTTTCTTTTCTCATGAAGGAATCCCTGCTAGTGTAACACCCCAAGGCATTCTCCCTACCCTCTTGATGCCTCTCTCCTTATAAACCTAAAGAATGGCTATTCACAAACATGGGTTCTGAGTTGAGATAGTTGCTTAACTTCAGCAAATCATGGTTTTTTCACTTGCAAAATAAGAACAATAGCACCAAATTTGCAGGGATGTTGTAACTCATAAAATGGTAGAGTCCAGAGTCTTCTACCTTCTAAGGTACTTAACTCACTTGGAGGGTTCATAAAACTTTATGAGAACATCTCCTGTGGAGCAAGATTGGATCTGGGGGCTTTACCTGATTTCTATGATCTGATACATGTCATATGACCAATAAAATCTTTTATGCTTCTTTCAGCCAAATGGACTTTGCCTTCATTTATGTCATGACACTGGTCCCAAAGGGCTAGAATAATGGATGGGTGGGATGAGGTTTGATGGCTTTAGCATAATTTACTTGCCTGACTCTTTCAGTAGATTCATTTATTTCAAAAATATTCATTAATCACATACTATGTATTGAGTACTTTTCTAGGCATTGAGGATGTAATGATCAGTAACACATAGAGAATCTTGATTACCGCAGTTTGTCAGTTCATTGATGGAATTACCCTGTTTCATGCATGTTGGTATTTCTGTGACCTGTCATGTTATCTGGTGCACAGTGGGCACTCAAAAAAACGTTTCCTGAATAAATGAATAGACAAATGCATACAAACCATTGATACCCTTCCTAACCACCAATGCTGGGTTGCAGAGATACTGAGTCATTACTGGGAAAATTTCTCAAGACATGAGAAAACACTATTGCTCAAAACCAGCAGTCAAAGCTAGGAGGAAGAAACAGGATTCAAGACCACATTTCACCATGAGGTATTCTTTAGAATGTAAAATAAAAACAAATAGAATTTTATTAATCTATTTTTGCCTATGGCCTGGAAAAGCCCTTATGTCAAAAATCCCTGCCTGTAAATTATGGTTTGTCTTCCCATTATACATTTTATTAACCACTCTTTTATTAGCTATCTTATTACAGTTGATCTGCACCTGAATAGAAACAATTTACAAATGATCAGGGTTGGATCAGAGAAACCATAAACTCAATGCAAATTGTTACAAATTATTTACTGGCTTAGCACAAATCTGCATATAGATTGAGGAAGTCAATCAGAAAGGTACCTTCAGGTATTCTTCACAAGATATGATTGTGAAGATAGTTGCAGACTGGTATGCGTTGTGTGGAATAGAAATGAAAATAAATAGATTCATTTGTCAAATACTCTTAGGTGTGGGTCCTCTCATTTAATCAGAACTTTGGAGCACTGGATATCTGGGAAAATTTAAAAAGGGGAAATGGGAGGGGGCTGGAAATGGGATTACTGGCAATATAAGGTCAGCACTCAGGCATATAGAGGGATTTTTGACAAACAAAAAGTGGAAACACTGACCCAGCATATACAGAATATTTTTTATGTTTAATTTTAATCATCTTCCAGCAACTCTATGAAACAGAGAGACCATTGCTTCTGTTTCTCAGATGAAGGAGCTGAGTTTTTACAGCATGGCCAAGGTCATACAGAAGTCAGGGCTTGGATCTGAAACCTCTACCTCCACACCTGAGGAACTGTCAATAAAAGCATGGCCTATGGTATTGGAGTTGTTTGTTTTTTTGCAGGTGAGGGGTGCAGGTTCTTGGGAATAGCTCTGAAGTTCTAACTCTCTGCCAGCATCATAACACTTGAATATATCCAGATTACCCCTTTACTTCTCCTTTAGCTGAGAGGTGGCATGATTTAATACAAAGAATTCAGGGCTGGGCAACTAGAGGAATAAGCTTGTCTATCCAGCTTGCTATGGGACCTTGAACAATTATTTTCTCCTCTTCAGGACTTGGGTTGTTCAAAGTACAGCAGAAGATGCTTTTGTGCAGGAGGGGAACACGTCTTCCTTCCTCATAATGTTTCTTTTCTCAGGAAAGAATCCCTGCTAGTGTAACACCCCTAGACGTTCTCCCTACTTTCCCCCAGCTTTGGTTGGGGCACAATATTAGGTTTCTCTAAGCTTTTTATATGCTTACCTTAAATTCTGTATATGTTACTTTTGGCTCAGGGCCAAAACACGTGACTACTTATGTATCCTCTACAGACCTGTATTATTCTTTCGGCAAAAGGGGAGTTGGGCAAAGTTGGAGCTCCTATTCCTACTCCTTCCTCTTGATGCTGTGTCATTTCCCCTCGCTAGCATTTCACAGGTCTCTTCTTTCAATCAAAAGCTGTTGTCAGGTCATTTTCAATCCTAGTAACTCAACTCTTTGCCCAGGGAAATTTGGCTTTTAACAAAGATCAGAGTCTTCATCAAAATGATAAAACATTTAATTGGTGATATTTTGAATCTTTCCATTAAATGGGCAAGTTTTTTGGTAGCCCGCAGCCTTCTTAGAGGCCTGAAAATTCAGCTACATCTGTGGTGGTTTATTCTTTTAGATTCCATGGCTAACGCTGTGGATCTTTGGGGTTACAGGTGGAGATGACGTGTTACCATTTCACCCTTTTCAGGTAGGATAAAGTTTTTTCTATTCTACTTGTTGCTATTGCATGGTGTCAACAATGAGTCTAAGAAATGCTAAAATGGGATACATTCTCTACCTTCTGCTTCCTTACCAGCTGTGGGACTCATCTCACTGCGTGTGAAAAATGAGCGTCATCATTATATGAATAGTAACAAGAGGCCCATTTTTCAGATGCTTCCCCTACATGCATGGGCCAGGCATGACTCAGAGCCTGTGTGCTCTATTTTACTGAATGCTCACAACAACCAATAGATCTGGTATTCTATTATCACCTCATTTCACAGCTAGATAAATAGAGATTTGGGAGGATAATTTGTCTAATTGCATACAACTATGAATTAGAAGGGATGAGTCTATCTCGCTTCTGTTTGACTCCAAAATCTATATATATCCTTGACCAATAAATTATGTTCATCATAGGAGTTTGAAACATATGGAGCAGGATCAGGTAGCTTTTCTAGATCTTTTGCATCTCAAAGATATAATTGACAAAGTTGCACAGTTACTTATCTGGCCAACACCCCATGTTGCAGAGAAAGAAACTGGTGCAATACAAGAAGGATTGTTATAAACATATATGAACATGGGGGCATTGAGAATAACATTGGGAGCAATAGGGGAATGGCCAGGCATTACACTTTGACTCTTCTCTCCAGATGCACATCCCCATACAGCGTTAGGAATATTGTGCACGGCACAACTCTATGGGGCACCACTTGCATTGGCCGTGAGGTGGTAGACTGTCCCCTCTTCTTTCATTTTCCCTACTCTGTCATATAAGGCTAGGGTATTTTATTATCTTTCTATAATTTTATTTCATAACCATTTCAAAGGCAGAAGAGAGCCAGCATTCGTCTTTTCTTTTTTTCCCCTTTTTCCTAAAAGAGAAGCTGAGAGTTTGCAGAGACTGGGTTGCTGGCATCAATGGCTTTGGAGGGTGCTAGTGAATCAATCAGGAGCTGCATTGTGAATGCTTGGCATGGATTTTTTCCTCTTTCTTTTCATTCTTTGCGCGTGGGGCGCTTGCGTGTGTGTGTGTGTGTGCGCACACACACGTGCACATGCAACTTTGGTGCTTTTCCACCAGTAAAGGACACAGGAGCTTGAAGCTTGATGTAATTAAACAGCAGCAATATATACTATATTCAGACTTGGTTTGTACATGAATCTTCTCTTTCGCTCTGTTAACAAATGCCTCACTGGCTCTGTGCTCTGCATTCACTAAATACCCAGCACATGGAGTGTTTCGGAGCCTGCTGACATGGACTCCCTAAGACTGCAACCCAGAGTTTGGGGCCCATAAGGGAATTCCATGCTGCTGTTAGTAATCTTTTAGGCTGCTCTGAGGTTATGCAGAATAAACTTAGTAAAGTCAATAGGACCTCTGCAGGGACTTCTGACGGTGGTACCCGTGCCTATGACTTTGTTCCTCTCGAAATGCTCAGCCCAAGTCCTCAGGAGTTGAATTTGGATAAAATTGAAAGGTAAACTAATTACACTGGGGCCATTTGAGCTTTAGTGGTTTGACTTAGTCAGCATTTCCCAACAAAATCGAGTTCTTTGAGGATTTCGAGATCTGCTTTAAATGTCTTTTTTTCAACCTTATTATTATTCTTTCTAGTTCTGAATCTAGTTCCGTTGCAAGTTCTGATATTTGGACAAAATGAACTTCATTGCCACTCTCATTGTGTGTGGCTCAGGTGTAAATACATTCATTATAGACACACACATACTCTTTCATAAGAAAACAAACACACAAGGATTCTGTATTTGTTCAAGATGGTTTTAATTGTAAGGGACAGAAACACAAATCAAACTGATCAAAAGGAAATTTAGAGAGTTTTGTAGGTGAGAAGTGTGAGGGTGGCTCTAATTTCACATTGATTTTCATAAGCAAATGTGTTGGTAGGACTTTGTCTCTCTGCCTCTCCACCTCTCACTTACGCTTGCTCCAGCCTGTCATTTTTTAAAAAAAAATTTATTTTACTTTAAACACCAGGATACATGTGCAGAATGTGCAGGTTTGTTATATATGTATACATGTGCCATGGTGGTTTGCTGCACCTATCAGCCTGTCATCTAGGTTTTAAGCCCTACATGTATTAGGTATTTGTTTTAATGCTCTCCCTCCCCTTGACCCCATCCCAATGGGCCCTGGTGTGTGTTGTTCTTCTCCCTGTGTCCATGTGTTGTCATTGTTCAGTTCCCACTTATGAGTGAGAACATGTGGGGTTTGATTTTCTGTTCCTGTGTTAGTTTGCTGAGGATGATACCTTCCAGCTTCAACCATGTCCCTGCAAAGGACATGATCTCATTCTTTTTATGGCTGCATAGTAGTCCATGCTTTTTAGTTTCTTCAACTATGGAAGGAGTGGCATACTAATCATCTCACAGGCATTATCAAGGATTAAATGAAATAACGATATGTATAATAACCATTTATTGAGAAGCACTGATGATAGACACTGGACACTTAATGGGCACTTTCTCATTTACCTTTTATTCACATCCCAATCCGCAAGCTGGCCATTATCAGAAGTTGTGGATTGGGGTGTGAATAAAAGGGTCCATTGCTCATATACTTGGGCAGAAGAGCAGAGTTCCGTCCAGAGGGCTACTCAGTCTTTAGCACGAGTATCCCCAAATGAACTGCCAACCAACTTTAACCAGGTGCTTTTTGGTCATGGATCTTCTTAGGAGAACAACTGCTCCACATGACCCAGTTGTAGAAGCATGCTGTTAATATTTGAAAGCTTAAATTCTAAATAAAAGCAGACCAGGGAAATTTGTACATGGCTTGCCTTGTTGGGCTTCTTCTAACTAGTTATACTAAATTTCTTGTTAATAAGCTTTATTGTGAAATAATAGCATTAAATTAGTTAATATTAGAATTAAAGCCAGCTAATGGATTTATTGTGGATATGATTGAGGTTACAAAATGATGTTCCCATGAGGATAAACTACTCTCAGGCATCAGTATCAGGAAACTGTACACACACCTCACTCAAGCAGCTGGCTAATTTATAATTTTCTGGAAACTGTTTTCTTCTTTGCTTTGGCTTCCAGGAAGCTCAAAGTCAAATGTTGGCCCAACTTCTAGCAAGTGCACAGAACTTGTGTTATGCATTTTGTGTATTACTTTATCCTTGCCTGTATTTTTGCTTTCTACTTTTTATATTACCTTTATTCTGATTTTACACATTACTTATGTTTCTGTTGTTTTATTTCTGTAGGTGGTTCACAACTTTGTGGAGTTGAGATGGGGCTTTGTAAATAAATAAATAAAATTAAATAAATGCAGGTGGGATCTCAGGGGCATTTTTCTGTAAAGATAATGTTGGCTGTGCTAATGCCCTTTCTCCTTCACTGCTAATGTCTTGGCTCTGCTTGGTGCCACTTGTTCAATTATAGCACCAAGCTCCTGTTTTACAAGGCTTCCTTTGAGCACATCTAATCAGAAACAGCTCCTCACTGCAGTCTCTTTGTTCACTGACTGGAACCTTAAATGCCTCGCTTTGCCTAATAAATAACCCAAGGGCTCAAACTTGGCCTTAGCCTTTATTTAGAAAATGGAACTGGCAAAGCTCTGAAGCACATGCATAGCTAAGGCCAGTGGAAGGTCAGGCATCTCTCAGGCATTTCAGGAAGGCTGTATACTGCCCCTTTTCCTCCCATATTTATTGGACATTTTTTTCCCTAGAGACCTCTGTGCTTGCTCTTATCTTGGCACAGACAACACTGGGCAAATCTACTGGTGTAGTGATGAACGGGTGACTCACGACCAGGTGACTCATGGCTCTTGCATGTGGGCTAAAATGTGCAACATGCAAGGCTGAGTTAAGTCTAAGTGACCATCTGTGAAGTTCTGTTTACTTTCATCCACCTGCTTTTTCTGCATTAAACATTATTAGGTAGCAACTATCAAAGGGATATAAAAGAGTGAGCCATATCCATCATAAAGAGGCCATGACCTGAAACCAGCCCCACACTGTTTCCCTTCTTGGGCTCAAATCCTGTTATTCACTATGTGACATTGGACAAGTTTTCATAAGTCTCCAAGTTTCAATTTCCTCATCTATAAAGTAGGGACATTATGAGCCCCTCCCTTAGTATTATTGTAAAACCACCAAGATTGTGCCTTTGTACAGAGTCTACTCACAATCTCAGCGATCTGTGAATAGACTGAATATCTGCTTCCTCTCCAAAATCTGTTTGTTGAAACCTAACTGCTGTGATAGCATGTGGGGGTTGGACCTTTGGGAAGTAGGTCATGAGGATGGAGCTCTCGTGGATGGTGTGAGTGTCCTTATGAAAGGGACCTCAGAGAACTCCCCATGCCCTTTCCACCACGTGAAGGCACAGTGAAAAGTTGGCCATCTATGAACCAAAACATGGGCACTCACCAGACACTGAATCTGCTGGTGCCTTGATCTTGGACTTTCCAGCCTCTAGAACAGTAAGAAATAGATGTTTGTTGTTGATAAGTCACTCAGTCTATGGCATTTTGTTATAGAAGCCCAAACAGGCTAAGACATGCCTTTTCTCCTCTTCATTCCCAATTTACCTAGTTAACTTCTTTCTGCTCTATATTTAACTCTTGGTTTACGAGATATTTCCTTTTGTGAAGACTTCCTTGATCTGTCCGACTGAAGCTCATCTCTTATCATAAATTCTCATCATACTCTGCATCCTTCTCCCTGACAGCTGTCACAGTTGCATTTTGACATTTGCTTGTATGATTATTTAGTACCTGTCTCTTCCAGGAGACTATTTTTCTGCATGAAACATTATTAGGTAGCAACTGTCAAAAGGATATAAAAGGAAACTGTAAGCTCCATGAGGCCAAGGATGGGGTTGTCTTTTGTTCCCTTGTGTCCTTAGTGCTTTCCTCTGGGATGAGCTCATCGTGTAGCTCAATATAGAGTGAACAGTAATTAATGAATAAAGATGGGAAGTGGATGGTGTTGGTCAGAATCTGCAGAGGAAACAGAGGAAGGTGCTAACTTGAGCATCTACCTACATCTACTATGTATCAGTCCAGTCACCCGTTGCTATAAAGAAATACCTGAGACTGGGTAATTTATAAGAAAAGAGATTTCACTGGCTCGCGATTCCACAGACTGTACAGGGAACAGGATGCTGGCATCTGCTCAGCTTCTGGAAAGGCCTCAGTGAGCTTTTACTCATAGTGGAAGCCAAAGATGGAGCAGGCATCTTCACATGACCAGAGATGAAGGAAGAGAGAGTGGGGAGGTGCTACACACTTTTAAAACAACCAGATCCCCAATAACTCACTTACTATCATGAGAACAGCACTGAGGGGATGACACTAACCCATTCATGAGAACTCCACTCCCATGACCCACTCACCTCCCACCAGGCCCCACCTGTAACACTAGGGATTGCAATGCTACATGAAATTTGGTAGGGACACAGATTCAAACCACATCATACTGCAAACCAGATATGGTGCTACATGCTTTACCTAGGCCAACAGGTTTAAATTTCAGCACAAACCACCATGAGGCAGGAGTTGTGTTAATCGTGTATCCCCAAAGCCAGGTTGAACATACATGTTAGGTCCAATGTATGTTGCATTCATTAAAAATTTAAATAAATGAGCAAACAGATCTTCATTACACATAATGGAGCTGGAAAGTCACCTACAAAAGATCTTCAACACTGCGAGGATGGAGGTCTGAGTCCTCTTTATGTCTCATTTCGTGGAGGTACCAGGCTAAAAATTGACAGCTTCTAATTAGAAATGCTGCCACCCCTACCTCTTGCTCAATTGCAGCTCATGCGAGTTGGTGTGCTCTTTATTTATTATACATGTCTGCATATTGAGATAATTGGGTTGTAGAATATTGCATGCAGACTAATCTGAGAATGATTTCTGCTGAACAGAAATTACTTATTTTGATTCCTCGGGGGTTTGTTTTGTCAAAACTCATGTAGTATTTAGCAAAGTAATCATTGTTCAATTGCCGAGCACAGGAAGTGTAAAATTATCCTAATAAGAATGAAAAGAATGAAGAGAACGAGTGCTGCTGACCTCGTCAACTTGATTAGTGATGGTTTTTCATCACCTTCTCAAGGCCTAACCTCAAACGCTGCCCGTGAAGATCACCATGTACCTCTTTATCTCACTGGCCCTAATGAGATATGCAATTTGTCATATGGTTGATCAGCCAGAATAGAAACAAACAACAAAAAAAATAGAGAACAAAAAGGAGAATATTTCTGATATTCATAAGAAAACTACTCAATAGCAAATTAATAGCCAAACTAGAAGGGTAGTTTTGAAAGCCAGGAGCCTAGGTTTTTCCATATATACATATATGCTCTGTGACATTGACTTAGTTGGTTAACCTCCCTGAGTCCAAATTCTTCATCTGTCTGATGGAGTTAGTAGTAATACCTACATTATGTTAGCTTCTTGTAATCAAGAATATGTTTTGTTCATCTGCCTCATTCAAGAGGGTCATCGACCATTTGGCCCTTCTTGCTCTGCAGGAAGCTTTGAAATAAAACATACCCTTGTAGAAATTTGGGGGCACCCTTTTCCAAAAAAAAAATCAAGTTTTTCTTTGGTATCTTCTTGAGTAAATAGAAACACAGCTAATAAAAGTGCTTCCTATGAATTATCTCCTAGCACACATGTGAGGACACTCAGAGGTGGGTTGAAGAGACATGCTCAAGGTCACACATTCAAGGTCACACAGGGAGAATGTGGGATTCAATCTCAGGTTCCAGTTCTTATGTTTCTTTCTGTTCCTCTAACTGCTGCTGCTAATACAGGGATGTTATGATGACCCAGAAGAAGCCGTTTCTTTTTTATGTCTAATGAAAGATGAGGTCCTATGTCTGAATACCTTGCCACATGGCAAGTGCAGGCATGGCTGAGAGGACAAGCTCTGGAATCGCAAAGCCTGCATTGGAATCTCTGCTCTGATTCTTTTTAGGAGTGTGAATGTAGGCAAGAACTTAGCCTGTCTATGGAGGGCTAAAATAAGGATTTCAAATTCTCTGATGCTATGCCCATTGAGATGTGGGCTCAGTGTTCCTTTTGCTTCCATCTAGGTAGGCTTCCAATGGTTAAAGTAGATGTTGGTTTAGGAGATGTTTCCTTGTGTGAAGTCTTCCTTGATTTCTCTGACTGAAGCTCATCTCTTATCATAAGTTCTCATCATACTCTGCATCCTTCTCCATGACACCTGTCACAGCTGCCTTTGACATTTACTTATATGATTGTTTAGTGTCTGTCTCTCCCAGGAGACTGTAAGCTCCATGAGGGCAGGCAATGGGTTGTCTTCTGTTCACTCTGTGTCTCTAGTTCTTTCCTCTGGGATGGACTCATAATGTAGCTCAATACAGAGTGAACAGTGAAGATGAAGTCATCAAAGGCAAAGTATCTGCTGCTGGCCTACTAGAAGGTCTCCATGTTGTGAGGAAGCTCAGACACATGGTGAGACCACCTGTCATGTCATTGCTTTAGTTGACAACTCCAGCTGATCTGGGCCTTCAAGTCTCCCCAGCCAAGTGTCAGATGTGAGTGAAGATCCTCCAGTTATTTCCAGGTATCAGCCACTGGAGTCACGTGAGCCAATCAAATCTTTCCAGCAGAATCATTCAGTGTACTGGAACAGACACATCATGCCTGCTGTTCCCTGTTTGAATTTCTAACCCACTGAATCTATGAGAATTGAAAACGGTTGTTCTACATCATTTGTTTTAGGGTTGTTTGTAATGCAGCAATAGTAACTAGAACCCAGGCTAAGTTTCAAAATCCTCATCTGCATGATAGAGGTAATAATGATGTCGTTCTTATAGAAGAGTTGAGAATTGGAAGTTCAAGAGCTTAACAGCATATGGTACACACAGTAAGTCCTCAACAAATGTGGGTGATAAATAATGTTACTACATAATAGTATCGTTAGCATCATCTAATAATTTGTCCATTGAGTATGGGAGTTAGGAAACCTGGGACACCACCCAGATGGGTGTGTTTTAACTGAGACAGGGGCTGCAGCCAGCGGCAAAGAAGCAATACCAGCTGTCAGAAGTTTTTTACCTGCTTCTATCTCCTGGGAAATAATGTGCCTTCCACAAATGTCCAGGGCAAGCAAAACCAGAGTATTTGCTATGACTGCAAAAGTTTTCAGAGGAGGCAACTTCGATGCCTTTCCAAACTGCAGTCGTAATTTATCAATACCATGGTACTGAGTGGCAAAACTGCATACCTCTAAGTTTCCCCCTCCAACTGCCATGTTAACAAACTCTAGCAAGTTGGTCTCTTTGTTCAATGCAGCAGGAAACTCAGCTGGGGACATGAGTTGTGCCTTGTGCTCTCTTTCTCTCCCTCCTCTGACTTACGCAGGACCCCTGTAGAGTCTCTTGACACTTCTCAGCCTCAGCACTGGGCTTCTGGGTCTTTTCCCCATCAAGGCCAGCTGTCTGCTGAAGTGTCCAGCAATGCAGTAAGATCTTATTATAGAGCCCAGAACCTTCCGAGCTTGTTTATCTTAGCGTCCATTTGAAGAAGAGTTTCCCTCCATTCCTGCAACTCACAGTCCCTCACTAAGTTACATTACCTGCTGTTGCCTTAGTACCTTAAGCTTTGATTATTGCCACACTGTGACTGTCCCAATATTTCCCCCCAGAGCTGAATGCAGGCTTGAGAATGAGACTCAGAGTGAAATCCTTTGAGTTGAGCCCTGGAAAACTTCTCATGCTACCAGCTTTTAATTCTGTGATGATCCACTACACTTTTTCCCATGTACTTATGGTTGGAGAACTTGGGGTTATCATTCTCCATTTCCTTCCTGTGGTGACAGTGTCTAAGATGTGATAAATGTTGCTCAGGAGAAAGTCAGCTGTTCTATTTATCTGTTACAAGGGGACCAAGGCACCTTTCTTTCAAGAGATAGGACCAAAGAGCTTACATGTATTTTTTTTTAAGTGAATACTTTCTAAACATTTACTATGTGTCAAACCATTTTCTTTTGTTAAAACTTTAAGTTCTGGAGTACATGTGCAGAACCTGCAAGTTTGTCACATAGGTATACATGTGCCATAGTGGTTTGCTGCATCCAATGCCCTGTCATCTACATTAGGTATAGTTCTCCTAATGCTGTCCCTCCCCTATCCCCCCACCCCCTGCTATCTCTCCCTTAACCCCCCACCCCCAACAGGCCCTGGTGTGTGTTGTTCCCCTTCCTGTGTCCATGTGTTCTCACTCTTCAACATCCACTTTTGAGAACATGGGGTGTCAAACAGTTTTCTAAATGTGTTCTATGCATTCTTTCACTGAATCTTTGCAACAACCCATTCTTTTCATGCCCATTTTATAGATGAGGAAGCTGAGGCTGGGAGAGAAAAAGTAACCTTGCCAAAGCTAGAAAATTATGGAGTTGGAAATTGCATGAAGGTGACCCAGCTTCAGAGATTGGAACTGTTTTCGACTCTGCATGCTGCTTCTTGATGTGAGACACTTAACTCTTCCCTCACCCCATATCCTTCATGAGGGTGACTTCTCATCTGACGATGCTTGTTAATCATCTCTTAAGTCCCTGAGTTTAGTTCAGGACCATGCCAACAGGAGATGTTGGACATAGTGTCTGTCCAATGAATGGTGCAAGGGAGACCACTGCAGTGATGTAACTGAAACAATGGCTCCTAGTTGAAAACATGGGTTACTTTTTAGGGTACAGGGCCTTTTAGAGTCATCTTAGCTGTTGGGAAAATCTTAGTGGAACTGCAATAAGAAAATACAAAGTGAGAGGCAAAGGGTTACTGAAGGTTTCTATCAGCCTATCTCATGGGAGTCCAGAATTCTACCTCTCAGTGAATCAGGAACTGAGAATTAGAGAGACAGCAAGACTCAGATTCCTCATCTCTAAAATAGGCATGAAAAGAATGAGTTGTTGCAAAGATTCTGTGAGAGAATGCATAGGATACATTTAGAGCACTGTTTGACACACAGTAAATGTTTAGAAAATATTCACTTAAAAAATACCTTTAAGTTCTTCGGTCCTATCTCTCGAAGGAAAGGTGCCTTGGCACCCTTACAACAGGGAAGTAGAACAACTGACATTTTTTTTCCGATCATCTCCCATTTATGACTCTCTGAATATCTGATTAATTTTCCTCCCTCTGCAGGGGAGAAAAAAATATATATCTATTTTTGGGTTTTTCTTCTTTGCTTATTCCATGGACTTAGGATGACCTGCAGAGTTTTCCCATCTTAGTTCATGTCCCAGTTCCAAATTTCAGAGACAGAAAGACTAATTTCCCAAATTGGCTGTGATGTGCATTACTAGTCTGATGTCCAGTTGCCTGAGGGAGTGACGGGTAAGACATTGAGTATAAACATGATGGCCAGAAACCCCGCTCCCAAGATTGAGGGGACAATTGGTGGTGGGGGTGGGGGTGGGGGTGGGGGGAAACATACCCAAATGTGAATACCCAGGGCTACTGCAACAATTTTAAACTAGATCTGACCTAAGGGTATCTGAGTTGGGGGTAAGAAAGCAGTTGGCTTAAGTTAGCCCCTCTTTGCAATAGAAATGTGTCTTGAGAAATGTGGTGCCAGAGGAGAAGACCCTTCAAAACCAGACACGATCAGCTGAGAAACTGGGATATTTCAGGCCATAATTTAAAATTAGTTTCTCACCCTAGAGACACATGGTGATTTGTGAACAGTTGCCAAAGATTACTCTTAGGGAATCCTTTGGGAGAAAAAATTCTTCGATTAGGCATGGTGGTTCATGCCTGTAATCCCAACACTTTAGAATGCTGAGGTATGATCCCTTGAGTCTAGGAATTCAAGACCAGCCTGGGCACCATACTGGGGCCCGTGTCTCTACAAAAAAAAAAAAAAAAATTTAAAAAATCACTGGCACACGGTGGTGTATGCCTGTAATCTCAGCTTAAAAAAAAGTATTTGACGGCAGGGACTATGTCCACCACTGTAATCTCAGTCTACCCCCATGCTTGGCGTATGGCAGGTGTGTATATTAGATAAACAGGAACTTATTTATGAGGCCCTTCTGCACTCCAGGCTCTAATACCAGGCATATTTATAATTTAAACTTTATCACAGGATGGTAGGAGTCCAGGTATTTCTTCCCACTTAATAGATTAAAAATGGCAAGCTCAGAGAATTTAAGAAACTCAACCAAGATCGGAATTAGCAAATTATGAGATTTACATCTTGGTTTATCCGACTGTGTATCCTGGACTCTGTTACTCCACAGAATCTCTCTGATCAAAATGAATGTCCTGAAGAGTAAGAAAAATACAAAGTGATTTATCTTCCGTGAGAATTTCTGGAGGAGGCGTGAGACCTCCAGGTACCTGAGCACCAACATGAGGGAATGTTGATAGAGATCTGGTCTTAATTAAGCTGGGCTCTCATCAGGGATGCCTTGGTGCTTTGGCTCTTGGAGTGAAAAGCTATGCATATCTAAGAGCTCAGGTAAACAGAGTGGCTACCAAATGGTTCCTCCATTAGTGGGAAATCTAAGAAGATAAGTTCAATTCTGATGAAGGCAACACACCCAGAGGGCAGAGTGTGCTTCTCTGCAAATGATCAGTGCTACATCAGAGAAAGGAAGGATGGTCAGAAAGGATGCCAGAACACCAGGGACCGGATGGAAGACACTGTGTTGGTATGCAGTGGCCCAGGAGCCAGGGAAGACTGAACCTTAGCAGATGTGACGAGAATTAAAAGCACCAGCCTGTGTGTCTTTTAAAGCATCATCCAGGCACTTACTCTGCCATTCTTCTATGATACTCTTTGTTCTTGAAGCTTTTTCCATTTCTTTATGTTGTGCTGAGATACACAAGAGTGAATTTGCCCTGGGCTGGTTCCTTGAGAAAGATCTGATCCTTCAGTGGGCTTCAGAGTGACTCTTTAGAAGCTATTATCAAACCAATACCTCATCCAGGGAAACATGTTCATACAATCATTCTGGCTGGCTAATTTTTGCTTTAGTTACAATGGGGAGAGGGGGCAGGAAGGATTGAGAAAGTAGCATTTGCTTGGTCTCTTATAACACTGATTGTTTTCCTAAGTGCTGTATTTGGTATGCTAGGATTGCAATTGATCAAATAAGCCAATAATAAGTATGTGGCTTCTGAGGGTGTCTCCACGTATGTAAAATCTTAACAGTCATCCATAGGTCAAAGTGTTGTCACAAAGATTATACTAAATAGTGGCTCATGGTGGTTCTCAAACTGACCGGGCTCCTTTCCATATGCATTATTTTATGTAATACTTATAGAAAGTTGACTAGGTGATAGATACATTAGTTAACTCACTCAACACTCATATCCCCCCTTGGAAGTAGGTATTGTCATTGCCATTGTTAAATGAAGAAATGGAAGAACAAAGATGTTAAGTAATTTATGAGTCATGTTAGTAATTTAGCTAGTAAGTAGTAAAGCTGAGATTTTCTTTTCGCTTTTCCTTTTGAGACATAGTTTTGCTCTGTCCCCTAAGCTGGAGAGTAGTGACACGATCACAGGTCACTGCGCTGTCCACCTCCCAGGCTCAAGCAATCCTGCTTCACCCTCCTGAGTAGCTGGGACTACAGGTGCACACCACCATGCCTAGCTATTTTTTGATAAAATTGTCTTTGGTGGAGACAGAGTCTTTCAACCTGGACGCTGCCATCCTAGAGTTCATGCTCTAACCACTCTGCTATGCCAACTTGATGAGTCACTCTGCTCTGAGACCACGGTCCCTTGAAGTGTGCCTTGTATGTGCAGAGCTGGAAGGCTTCCAGAGGGAAACAGTTGAAGGGAAATGAATTATTCTTGGGGTCTAGCTCCATGGATGCTCCAATTTCTAAGAAGGGTTCTGGTGATATACAGGTAACATGGCCAGAGGTCTGGAAATCTCTGCAGCACTTACTACTTGTATCCTACGTATTGCCTCATTACAACATGCTCAAATGACTTGGAGCGACACTATCTTCATCTCCACCTTTTGGCATTTTTTGAAAAGCCATTCTGTTCATGCGCCAGGGAATTAGCACCTCCAGGAGCAGCCCTCACACAGTGTCTGATGGGGGGAGTGAGTGCATATAACCTAGCTCCCCAATACCAAAGCATGTGTTCACACCTTTCCCCGAAGTTTTCCTGCGGGATTAAGCTTTAGTTACCTGATGTGGAAATGTATCTTTTACTGGCTGTCTTCGTTCCCTCTTATGATTTCCTCTTTTGCCTTCCAGTGTTCCATGAACTTTCAAAAAAAACAATTTGTGCTCAGATTATTGTCTCAAGGGTCTGCTTCTGGGAGAACCCAAACAAAGACATGCTCCAATTCTGCCTTGACACTGAGTCTTTCCCTCCCAAAGATTCCTAAGTGAGGAAAAGTACAGTATGTGCAAAAAGCAACAGCTAAATGGGAAACAAAGTACTGCTTTTAAATAGCTGGATAAGCACCCAATACTCCCCAGTGCATGGCGGTAAAACGCTAGACGGGGAATGTGGATTAGGGCTGGAGGAGGGCTCATTGAGGTCCCCTGGTTGCTATTTCCTGTCTGGATGTGCTGACAACATGGGAGTGGAAAGCCAGAGAAAGTTCCACTCAAGAAAGCACACCATTAAGGAACTGTAACCACATCTAGCAGTGAACGTGGCTCAGCGGACGTACAGGGCTCAGAACAATCAGATTAGTAACTCTCCTCTCTTAGGGGAGTCAGCTAGAGGTCTGAGCTATGAACACATCCCCTAATGAGGCTGAGGACCTGAGATGGATGCTCAAACTTGCCTTGGTTTATTTTCTTTCTCTTGTTCCTCTTTAGTATCCTGGTGGTCATTGATTTGCCTGTTTAGCCTCTTTAAACTTCAGATTCCATACTTGCACAATGAAGACAACATTACCTACTTTCTAGATTTGTGAGTATTCATGAAATACACACAAAGCATTTCTTCTGCTGCTTGGGACAGAGCAAGCATGCAACACATGATTTTTTTTTTTTTTTGCCATTTCTAAATTGTCACTGTCCTCATTGTCATGAGATGCTGAGTTCATTTTCTCTAGCAGCATTTCTTAGCTTCTTTGTGTGTGCAATGGAGTTAAACAGTACCCTTAGGATTTTGCAGTTTGGTCTCTGTCGCACATTGGTGAGGTGTCTAAAACATGTGGTAGTTTTTCATGCTTACGCATTGCTCCTGCATGTTACGAATTGTGAAGAAGCCACAGAAATGGAAACAAGGATGATGATGACAATGACAATTTAGAAATGGCAAAACAGTTTGCATTTATTTTGCATGCTTGCTCTGTGCAGCACCAGAAATGTTTTGCGCATGTCTCGTGAATACTCACAAGTCTACAAAGTAGGTAATAATTGTCTTGATTGTTCAGATTAGGAAACTGATATTTAAAGAAGCTAAATAAGTTGCTCACTGTCACAGGTTTATCACATGAGGTTCTTGAAATGAGACTACTAGTAATATGTTCAGGCTTTTTTTCAGTAATGTTCCTGCCTGTGGAATATTTAGGTACTGGAATAAAGGAAAAATGGGGAAGGAATTGGGAAAGATACTAGGGTGTGAGGGGCTGGGAATGAGCCATCTAGACTCTTGCGAAAATTTATCATTGCGATGTGACTTGATATATTTCATCAAACATTTCCTTGATGAGATAATTTGAAAATAAATGTTACTGTCCTGTTAGCCTTCCCGCCATGAACTCCATAAATACCAGGGTGGTTGTCCACAAAATAGGCAGAGGGTCACTTAACAGAATAAATGAACAAAATAGTAATTAGTCTATTAATCAAAATATGTCTGTAACTTGAAACTACCCAAAGGGAGCTCAGTGCATGACTGGCCCTTGTTAAAGGGTGTGAAGACAGTGGAGCTGGGTGAAGGCCGTTGTGTTTATCTTGGTCTTATGGATTGATCCTTGCAAAGGCATCCTGGCTCTGTTGAATTTCTCTCTCTTCTTGCCCTGAAAGGGTCTGACCCTAGTCTTTTCTCCCTCCCTTTTAAAAATTTAATTATTTTATTTTCTTGAGAAAGAGTCTGGCTCTGTTGCCCAGGTTGGAGTGCAGTGGTATAATCTCAGCTCACTGCAACCTCTAACTCTCCAGTTGAAGTGATTTTCTAGCCTCAGCCTCCCGAGTAACTGGGATGACAGGTGTGCTCCACCACGCCCAGCTAATTTTCCTGTTTTGGGTAGAGATTCCTGAGTAACTGGGATTACAGGCATGCTCCACCATGCCCAGCTAATTTTCCTGTTTTTGGTAGAGATGGGGTTTCACTATGTGGGCCAGGCTGGGCTTGAACTCCTGGCCTCAGGTGATTCGCCCGCCTCAGCCTCCCCAAGTGCTGGGATTACAGGCATGAGCCACTGTTCCTCACCTCTCCATTTTTATTTGAACTTCAAAGGAAGATGATCTTGGTATTTTCATTTCAAAAAGTTTTCTGGAAAACACAATCAAGGAAATGAATCTTTAGTGGTGGCACTCCAGGATTGGCATAACAGCATGCATTTTTGCTGGTTTTAAGTGCAAAGAATAGCTCTTCATGCCCCTACTGCACTGTCATAATCTGTCCTCCTGGGTTCTTTACTGTTTGCAGGCTGAGAGCTGGGATATTGGAATGTGAAGGAGATTAGAAGCTGGTCACAATTAAACAGGCAGACCAGCTGAGGAAGAGCTGGAGTGGGAGCTGAATTCTCCCATTTATCAATGTCTTCACCAAGGAGTCTTTGTCACCCCCTCTAGTCACCCACACAGCCCCCTGAGCCATTTCTGTCCCCACCACGACGGCTTGCTGAGCCCTGGATGCTGATTAAAACCTGGTGAGTAATGGGGAACAACACATGCCTCTATTCCTCTGGTAAATCTAAGCAAGTTAATAACCTTCTTTAAAGCGAAAGCAAATCAAGTTCTGTTTCAAACATTTTATTGACAAGCACAAAAAGGCTTCTGTCTGTGGTCCAGGTAAATTTATCACTTGATTTTGTTACTTGTTTCTGACTCTTGCAACAGAGAAGAGCCTTTAAATTGTCCAAAGCCTCCTGTTGTTACAAGACAGAAGAAAGAGTTGGAGACAGGGGAAAATGACATGAAAGGGAGAGAACCTGTATTCCTTGTGCTCTACTGTATGACCAGGATGTCTCTGGGTGCTTTCTTTGCACGGACACACTCGATGCTCATGTAGTCCACTGTGGTTGTGTTGTGTTCTTCCCATTTTATGGTTGATAACATTGAGATACAGAGACATGAAGTGTTCTTTCCCAAGGCTTCTGACAGTGGTGGAATCAGGATTCAAATCTTCACCTGGCATTTGCAATCACCTTGTCTGCATCAGTTTGGGTCTTAAGACACATTCAAGTTAGGGGCATCCAAGGATATTTAATTTGGGATCTCTTACCTAAGAGAGAATGAGGTGCAGCGAACGACAGGAGATGGTGCCGTAGCTCAGGAGAAATAGTAGAGCCCTTACCACCCTGAAATGGGAGGGCAGGGTAAGAATGCAGTTACTGGAACCCTTGAGGAAGCTGAATAAAGCAGGCTGTTTTGAGAAATACAGTGTCTTTTGGTCAAGGGCCAGAGCCAGTCCAATGTGATTTTCCATGGGGAGAATCAAGGAGGGAGCCATACTCCCTCCCTGGCAGCCTCAATCAGAATCCAGAGATCCTATGAATGTAGTCCACGTCAGTCTCCCAGGGTGGGAGACAAGGGCCCAGCACACTGTCCCACTTTTCTATACCTGACGATCTTCCAGAATTTATTTTCTTCCCCAAGGCGGCAATAGATACCAAGCTGTACCAGCGAAAAACCAAAAAAAAAACAACAACACTTTTTTTCTTGAGATGGAGTCTCGCTCTGTCTCCCAGGCTGGAGTGCAGTGGTGTGATCTCGGCTCACTGCAACCTCTGCCTCCCAGGTTCAAATGATTCTCCTGCCTGAGCCTCCAGAGTAGCTGGGACCACAGGCACATGCCACCATGCCCAGCTAATTTTTTTTTGTATTTTTAGGAGAGATGGGGTCTCACTGTGTTAGCCAGTATGGTCTCAATCTCCTGACCTCGTGAACTGCCTGCCTCAGCCTCCCAAAGTGCTGCAATTATAGGCATGAGCCACCACACCTGGCCAAAACAACACTTCTCTAAAGAAACCTGGTACATATCAAAGTATTTCTTCTTAGATATCATTGAATTGATCTTAAACCACACTTCTTAGACTTTCGCCATGACCTAGAAGGAGCAGATTTCAAAGAACATGTTATATCCATAGAGGAGTGCACCCAGCAGAAAGGAGGAAACGCACAGGTGGCAGCTGTGTGGGTCACTAAAACTTATCTTTGTTATTTAATACATCTTGACAACATCCTGGGGCAGCTAGGGAGAGATTTGCAATAAACCATGTCTACTTTTCACGTAGGTCTTTGGAGGCGAAAATAAGCATCATTCTTCCTCTTCAAAGGTGAGTCACTTTGCTATGTTGGGTCAGCTTATGTTGCTGTTTGGCCGATTTGGGGAAACTCCTTGCCACCTGTGCTGGGAAGGGACTCCCTATCTCCAGAATTTCTGTGTTATTCTCTACCACATGTCCATCGTCCTGTTATACCAAGTATTTTAGGATCATGGCCTGACTTTTTGATTCATGATGTTAACCTACAATTCAACGTACCCATGAGAGTAACAGTATTTTGCATCTAAAACCAGCATTTTTTTCCCACAATTTTTAGTTTCGGAGGTACATGTGTAGGTTACACAGGTAAATTATGTGTCACGGGGGTTTAGTGTGCAGATTGTTTCATTACCCAGGCAATAAGCATAGTATCCAATAGGTAGTTTTTAGATCCTCACCCTTCTCCACCCTCAAGCTGGCCCCAGTGTCTGTTGCTGCGTTCTTCGTGTCCATGTGTGCTCAGTGTTTAGCTCCCACTTAGGAGGGAGAACGTGTCGTGTTTTCTTTTTCTTCCTGTTGTAGTATGCTTAAGATAATGGCCTGCAGCCCCATCCATGTTGCTGCAGAATACATGCTGTCCTTCTCTTTGATGGCTGTGTAGTATTCCATTTTCTTCATCCGGTCTACCATTATGGGGATTTAGGTGGATTCTATGTCTTTGCTATTATGAACAGTGCTGCAGTGAACATAGGCATGCATATGTCTTTATGGTAGAATGATTTATATTCCTTTGAGTATATACCTAGTAATAGGATTGCTGGGTGGAATGGTGATTGTTTTGAGTCCTTTGAGAAATTTCCAAACTGTTTTCCACAATGGCTGAACTAATTCACCCTTCCACCAGCAGTGTGTAAGTGTTCACTTTCTCTGCAGCCTGACTTGACCTGTTATGTTTTTTTTTGACTTTTAAATAATAGCCATTCTGACTAGCATGAGATGGTATCTTATTTCTCTAATGATTAATAATGTGGAGTGTTTTTTCATATGCTTTTTGGCCATGTGTATGTCTTCTTTTGAGAAGTGTCTGTTCATTTCTTTTACCCACTTTTTACTTAGATTTTCTTTGTGCTTGTAGATCTGTTTAAGTTCCTTATGGATTCTGGGTATTATACCTTAGTTAGTTGCAGAGTTTGCAAGTATTTTCTCCCATTATATATGGTGTCTGTTTACTCTATAAAACCAGCATTTTGAATATCTCCTGTGTACCAGGCCCTGTGCTAAGTTTTCTAGATGCAAAAATGAATAAAACACAGTTTATGCACTTAAGAAGAGATTGACCTAATGAAAGAGACAAACTTGTGTAACTTGCAGATGGAGATGATTTAGGAAACCACAAATGTGAAGTGACCAAAGTGCTCTGGATATATAGATGAGGGAGGAAGTGCATTTGTCCCGGTGAGTCAGGAGGCTTACATAGCTCAGGTGATAAGGAGTTTTGGGGAAGGAATTCCTGAAGAAGGATGGAGACATGCTGTTGTAGACAAGGACAATGGCAGAGGTATGTCATTGAAGCTATGTGAAGGTGCAACATGTCACAAAGTGTATCTGGAGCAAAGGATGTAGGGAGTAGAGTTAGAAATAGGAAAAATGCCTCCAAGGCTTACTAAGGTTAAATTTTGAACGGCATTGATGCTGTGTCAGTGCTTGTATTTTGGAGGTAGCAGGAGATTGTGGAAAGTTAGCAGGGAAGTGATGGAGTTTGATCTGTGTTTTAGACAGATGGCTTGCATTTTGCTTCTAGCCTGTGGTTGACACTCGGCCAGTCCAACTTTCTGAAGGTTTCAAGAGGGTTCTCATTTACAAAAAACAACCTGTAGAGGGCAGGCTTATTTACTTGCAATCCCAACCCCAAATCCCCTGAAAGGTGAGAGAATGCAGGGAGAAATGATGCTTGAATTGACAGAGACTCATTTGGAAGAAAGAGAGAAATCATAGTTCCAGGCAAGACAGCAAATATTAAGCCGCACTTTTAAGTCCTAATCAAATGCATGCAAAAGCATTTTTCAAAAGCAGGAGTAATTGGTGGTCGAACAAAGCCTTCTTTTAAGCCACAAATGTTTTCCCACACCCAGAGACTGATAACAGCTTTTCCTTGCACCATTCTCTTCTGCAGTAGCTACTTAAAGTGGCAGCATCAGCCCTTCAACGGAATCCAGTTGAGGCATGAAACTTACTGTGAACTCGGGACAGAGCCCTGGGGAATTGTTGGAGGCTTTTGGGACTGGTGGCGTCACAACGTTGGCCAATGAGGCTGTGATGCTGGCTTCTATGCACAACTGTACACATGCATGTGCATGCACACACACACAAACACATGTCCTTTACAACCCTGGGCTCTCCTATGCTCTGCCCATGACCATATCTTCACATTTATCTCCTGTGCTAGCATCCCACTCTCACCACATACCTGCAACATTCACCATACGTCCTCGTATACCCCCTAACACACTTGTAACACTTACAAGGCTCTGTTTACAGACTGACACACATCCAATTTTATCACCAATCCACCGCAAACACATATTCCCTATTCAGTCAACACATACTGAACACTCACTTCTCTTGAGGTTTTCTCATGCTACCCATTGTTTCTTCTTTATATTTCCCCTACACCCTCCCTCCCACTCAGTCACTCTCTTCTCACCTACAAGCCCTTCACACACAATTTCACACTTGTACCCACCGCATACCCAATCATACCTCATCTCAGAAGGAACAGCATGTAAAATAGCCTAAGTAAAAATTTCACAGTGGTAGGATTATCTTTGAGCTCTCCCCAATTTTTTTCTTCTCTCTTCTGAACAATGTTTATAACTCAGAGGCGTTCCTGACAATCATTTGGGGTACTTTTATTTTTTCTGGGTACCTGGATTATGCAGCTGGTTAAAAGCACCAGCTTCAGCCAGGTGGGGTGTCTTCCCCTTAAAGGCTGCCTCAACTTTGGTCAGTTATCCCTCTCCAAACCTCAGTTTGCTATTCTGTAAAATGGAAAGATTAAGAGTATTGGTCTCTTAGGATTGCAGATCAGATGAGTAGGTTAATATTACATAAAGCTCTTAGCTCAGCTTCAGGTGCATAACAAAAGCTAGATAAAAGCCCCAATAGTAGTAAGTAATGTTTAAAGCAGGTTTAATCTGAGTCTTAGGTGGCAGCAACAAATTATGGCTCAGAGGAACTTGTGAAACTCTTATTCTTACAGAGCAAGAGGTTGAACAATCAAAGCAGAAGTTGATGTCAGATTATTTGAACACGAAGACCAGCCCTGTGGGGAGTTTGTGCCCAATGCACCTAGTGGCCTTGGATGAGGTTGGGTTTGGGGGTTTGGGGGAAAAGCACTGGGGAGAAGAGAGTCTCAATTCTTTGGGGAATCTACTCTCAATGCATCTGTCCTAGAAGAGAGAAAACTCTAGTTGTCCCATTGGTAGGCAAACTGGTATCTTTCATAATCATACCTACTTGCTTTTCTTCACGGATGATGATACAACTATCTCAATTGGTTGAGTGCTGATTATGTTCCAGGGATTGTGCTAAACTAATGCTCAATGAATCCTCATAGTCACTCTGTTAATGACTGATTCTTTTTTGAGACAGAGTCTCACTCTGTCACCCAGACTGGAATGCAATGGCCCAATCTCAGCTCACTGCAACCTCTGCCTCCTGGGTTCAAGCGATTCTCCTGCCTCAGCCTCCCATGTAGCTGGGATTACAGGTGCCCACCACCATGCCTGGCTAATTTTTATATTTTTAGCAGAGACGGGGTTTCACCAAGTTGGGCAGGCTGGTATAGAACTCCTGACCTCAGGTGATCTACCTGCCTTGGCTTTCCAAAGTGTTGGGATTACAGGCATGAGCCATCATGGCAGGCCAATGGTTAATATTCTTATTGTGTAGACAAGGGTACTGAGGCTCACCTTGAGGGGAAGGAACCTCTCCTTGGACAGACAGTAAGTACCAAAATGGGGTTATCCAAAGTCATCTATCCTGGTGGAGTTTGAGCTAAGGGACGTATGGACAAGGAAGAGAGGGTCAGAAGGAGAGACACAGAATGGCAATGTTGGTTGCTGGATGTGCAGGGTCGTCTCCCCCTACCCCTATCCCCTGCTCTCATCCCTGGACTAACGTCCCATTTCACTCAGGGATGTGTTTCTGGGCAATTTAACCTGCTAAAAATCTTGTTACTACTCTGCCATTCTGCCTCATAAGAATGACACCAAACAGCTTCACGTATCACCAGCTGTCAGACGCAGCTCTCTTATTGATCCCATTTTATTTTCAGAACACAAGGGGGAGACACTAAAGGCAGCACCACTCAAAGGTATCAACTAGTTGACATGAGGTGAGGCACTTAGAGAACCTGCAACACGTGCCTTCAGACCTTGGCTTCTCAAACACCTGCCACTGCTTTCCTGCATTTGGGCTCAGCTTCCAGCCCCATCGCTGTCTTTCTTTAGGAATGCAGTTTGGTAGACAAGAACAGAACATCAGGAGCTGGGGGAGACCAGGGTTTGAATCTCAGCCCTTCCACCAACCAGCTAGGACTTTGAACAAGTCTCTCTCAACTTTCTTGATCCTTACTTTTCAGTCTGTAAAATGGGGTAATAATAATGCTTACCTGCAGGTCATTTTAAGTATGATCATTAAGAAGCGATCACCGTATTGCAAATGCTCATTTTATCACAATTTCATCTGACTTGGTAGTGGATATAGCAATATAAAGGTTATGTCCTGAGAGGATGGCTGCAGCAGAGTCTCACTTCAACTGTGAGGCCCAAAAGTCTGACACCCCCCACTGCAGAAGCCGAGTGCTCTGAGACCCCACTGGGAAGCTGGCCTGTCTGCAGGAGAGAATGAGCCATCTACTTGGCTGATGAGAAGGCTGAGGCCCATGAGTCTAACGTGGCTTAAGACTTCCCCCAAAATTGGTAAAAAAGCACAACTCTTGGGATTAGAAACTATGATTACCTTTATTTTGACAAAGCAAGGGCCTGGAAAGACTGAGAACTTGTCCAAGATCGAATGGCTGGGAAGTGGTTAAGGAGGGAGGCAATCTAAAGTCGTATGTTTTTCATCTTATGGGGAACACGTTATGTGGTTTAGCTTCAGGGGATGGATGAACCTGACTTACTTGAGTAAGAAAGTTTCATGGGTATCAGACTTTTCTTTAACCCCCTCTCATTATATATATATATATATATATATATATATATATTTTTTTTTTAAATCAGTGGCTTTGCCTGGGATAATTCTAGGCAGAGACCAGCAGGTCCCTCTGTGCTGACCTGGACAACAAGTCCTTGTACTCTTTCATTGTGTACAGCTTAAGGGAGATTCCCAAGCCTCTGGTATGATCCTCTGAAACCTCTAAAATTGAACTGAAAAGTTTTTCTTCTGTCTTGGTTCTTCCTCCTTTATTTCAGCCCTTGAGTTCCTAATTTTTATTTCCTTTGCTTGCTGGGGAGCCAAAGATCTAATAGTCCCTGTTTATCTAATAGTCCCATGCTGAACATGCTCTACCCATGAGCCTCTTCCTCTTTGTCTCATTCTTGCTCTTTATGTGCACATAAGGCCCTGGATCTTGGTCCTCAGTCCATGACATAGTGTCATAATCAGATCGTGCATGACTTCCACTTTGTTTTCTAAAAATGTATTATTTTCCTCTTTATCTACCATCCTCACCTTCTTCTCTTTTCTGCAACTCATAGACATTCTCTGTATCGTGTTTGTTTGTGTGTGCATAACAGGATCTCACTCTATTGCCCAGTCTGCAGTGCAGTGGTGCAAACAGAGTTCACTGAAGCCTCAACTTCCCAGACTCATGTGATCCTCCCATCTCAGCCTCCCAAGTAGCTGTGACTACAGGCACACACCACCATGCCTGGCTATTTTTTCTTTTTTATTTTTTAGATGGCGTCTCGTTTTGTCACCCAGGCTACAGTGCAGTGGCACAATCTTGGCTCACTGAAAACTCTGCCTCCCAGGTTTAAGTGATTCTCCTGCCTCGGCCTCAGAGTAGCTGGAGTTAAAGGCACCCACCACCACACCCAGCTAATTAAAAAAAATTTTTTAGTAGAGATGGTTGGCCAGGCTGGTCCTGAACTCCTGATCTCAGGTGATCTGCTTGCCTCGGCCTCCCAAAGTTCTGCCATTACAGGCATGAGCCACTGCACCCAACCCAATTTTCATATTTTTTTGGAGAGATGGGGTTTTGTCACATTGCCCAAGCTGGTCTTGAACTCCTGAGTGCAAGTGATCCTCCTGCTGCTGCCTCTAAAAGTGCTAGGATCACAGGCGTGAGCCACCACACCCAGCCTGTCCTGTCTCAATGTATAAATTTCCACTCTACTATCCATATGTTTATTTAGATATATGTGCATCCATTGGGCATTGCTTTGGGTAGGTGTTCATGAAATTTTGCATAAATCGTATTGTGTTTTGATTCTCTGTTTCTGTTTTCACTCAGTGCTGTCATATAAGAGTCATCTTTGTTGCCATATGTAAAACTATTTCATACTTCTGAATGGTTTCGTGGTATGTTAGAGTCTCCTACACTGCATTTGCCTGTTCCCCTACTGACAAGCATCTAGGTTTTCTTGAACTCTTTGTGACCAAGGCTGAGATGATTTTCCTCATATGCATTTCTTAGTGGGCCTTTGTGAGAATTTCTGTAGAATATGTATGCAAGAGTTGGTTTGCAGGATTATAGAAATTAAAGCCCATGGCTGGGTGTGGTGGCTCACACCTGTAATTCCAGCACTTTGGGAGGCCAAGGCAGGCAGTTCACATTAAGTTAGGTGTTTGAGACCAGCCTGGCCAACATGGTGAAACTTTGTCTCTACTAAAAATACAAAAATTAGCCAGGCATGGTGGCAGGCACTTGTAGTCTCAGCCACTTGGGAGTCTGAGGCACGAGAATCATAAACCCAGGAGGTGGAGGTTGCAGTGAGCTGAGATCACGGCATTGCACTCCAGTCTGGGTGACAGAGCAAGACTCTATCTCAAAAACAAGCAAACAAACAAAAAAACACCAAGAACAAAAGAAACTAAAGTCCATCTTTGTAAACTGCTAAGAAGTCTAGGGAAAGTTAGCACAATGTTGTAGGAGTTTACATTATCATCAGTAATACATAGAGCTTGCCTTTTTTCCATATCCTCTCCAGATAAAATTTTTGCACATCTGCAGATTATAAAGTGGCATCTCATTGTTGCTGAAATTTTTATTTAACTAAATGCTCAACATTGGAGTCACTTGTCACGTATAATCTAGTGAATTCGTTTTCTCCTTCTATAATATTTCAAATATCTTCTTCCAGTCTGGTACTTGTCAGTAATATTTGTCGTTGAAAAGACATCTTACATTTGTCAAAAAGTAGACAAATCCATTAACCTTCTCTGCCAAAGTTGATGCTTTTGAGGTCCCGTCTAGGAAACATTCTATACCCTGAGGTCAAAAGCTATTTAAAATTTTCTTGTTTATACTTGAAAGCTTTCCTTTAATGTATTTGAAGCTTGTTTTTATACATGGTTTGAGGTAGGGATTAAATCTTAATTCTAAAAGAATTTATTATACATGCCAAATATGCAAAAATATTTTAAAAACCATTGCTTTTTCTGCAGATTTGTAATCCTACTTCAACTGTATGTCAAATCCCCCCAATTTCTGTTCCACGCTATTTATTCTATCCCAATGTTTTATTTGCCTTTTGCTCCAAATACTACATGGTTTTTATTACTAAGGTTTTGTGAGATGTCATAATATCTGGTTGAGTGAGTTACCCTCTTTGCCCTTTCCTCTTTTTTTTCCCTGCAAAATTGCCTTAGCTATTTTTTGAATTATATTCTTACATTCACATTTTAAAGCAGTCTGTCGAGTTTCTGGTAAAGTCCTCCTGTGAGAAAGTTTACCCCACAGGATTGGTTGGGTGAATGAATGAGATAATAGATAAAAAGGGCTTTGTAAACTGCTAAGAAGTCTAGGGAAAGTTAGCACAATGTTGAGATAAGACCGGAACTTTGGGGGTTGGTCAGTCCTGAGTTGAAGCCTCTTAGAGCTTCAGAACATCTAATTCCTTTGAAACTCAGTGTCTTTATCTGAATGATTGAAGTTGGTAATAATGAGCTCCCAGGTTTGTGTGAAGGAAGAGCAATTATATGGGATGCCATAGCTTGGTGTATCATAGGGCTGGGAGGCGGGAGAAATGCTGGGAATGGGAGGAGAAGAATGAGAATGCGGAATGAGGCTTCACACAAGGGATCGGATCTGCTGTTGACACGATACAGGCTGCTTGGTTAATGAGGTCATTCATCAACATTATGTTCAGGGCCCTGATGAATTTTCCCAGATCTCCTGCCTGAATCTTCTGGGGGCAGGGACATTAATGGTGACATCTGTAAGCACAGGGATATGTCAGACTCCTGGAGTGGCAGTGGGGAGAGCACTTGCCTCTTTCCTTCAAACTCTTTCTGTTTCAACGTCTTAAACTCAGCAATGCCTGGTGGGCCCTGCTGGGTTATTACTTATCTGCCCTAGAATCAACCAGCTATGGGAAAAGCGGCTGCTATTAAATGCTCCAACAATACTGGGAGGCAAATAGGTAATGTGGAAAGGGCACCAGGCTTGGAGGCAAATGCAATTGAGTCTGACTCCAAGCTCTTCCACTTAGCAGCTAGGTGACCTTGGGCAAGTCATTTTGGCTAGTAATTATACCTACCATGCAGCATGGTGGAGAGGGTCATGTGATTTAATGAATGCCAAAGGAAGAAGATAAATGGTATACTATCATAGACATGTAAGGCATTGAAGTCATTAAAAAAAAAAATCATGTGCTGCCTATTGGGCCACAGTTTTTGTGCACTTTTATCTCCAGCCCTGCCACTCACTGGCTGCTGCAACACCTACGTGGGATTTATTGTGACAATTGACTTGGACAATATGATTTAAACATGTCCACTAGTTGGCAGGTGTGTATATGTATGTATATGAGTGTGTATGTGTTTACTGGAGGGTACTGTAAGATGAGAGAATGTTAGACATAAGTTACAAACCCAAGGGTTTAAGGGATAATCGAATTAATTTAAGCTTTTCATTCAAGTAAAAGTGCAGCTGATAATTTTGACTCTAGAAAGACCTTATGACTCATTATAAGGGTGATTAGCAATAACAACAACAATAGCTCAATATGTTTCAAATGCTTAAGTGATTTAAATTTACTCTTTCATTTATAATACTCAAATAAATCCTTATCTTTATAAGGATGAAGAAACTGACGCTTCCAACAATCAAAAAACATAACTGGTCAATTGTGGGAGCTGGGATTCAAACTCATGTCTGCCTGCCCTCAATAACCAGGCTCTTAATTGCTTGGAAGGGCCTGTCACTTACCTTGGGAGATTCATTTGGTGTTCTCTTCTCTGTCAAGGGCAGGCTGACACTTGGGTTGAGGCATTACGCTGGGGCATGTCATTCTCCATCACAATCGTGGAGGCGCCCGTTGCAGAGAAAGCCGTGAGTGAGGCAGCCAGCTAGAAAATCAGAAAAGAAAAACGTGGCTGCTCTTGGCAGAAAATTCGTGTTTTTTTTTTTTTGAGCTTACCAGGGCCCTCATCCCTTTCCTAGTAACTTCCCATTCAATTTCCATTGGAAGACAGCTCTTTCTTATGCTGTTCAATCTCATGAAGACCTTACCCTTGCCTCCCAAAGACTTTGGCCAAAGAATAAGACAGGCTTTTTTAGGTTCTTAAAAATTTATTTTACTATTATTAAAATATTTTTATCATCACACAGAGAATACAACCACTAAAAAGCCTACCTGGGGCAAAAGAAAGATGTTAAAAATAATCCACAAATCTTAACAGGCAGAATCAAGCCGACAGTTAAACCTCTGCTCTGTTACTCTCCAGCTCAACAGTTTTAGGGATGTTTCTGTGTCCTTCTGAGAAGGACTAGTATATTGCACAACTCTAGAGGGCACCACTCACCCTGAATTCCTGGGGGGTGCTTTCACATAGACTATCCTGTTCAAGGCTACTGCCGATGTTGTCTAGAATAATGGCCCCATTTCCAAACATCATCGTCCTCATTTATACAATGAGGTTGATAAAATAATAATCTTCAAAATAATTGTTTTCATAATTAGCTGAGATAATGAACGCAAAGAGATTAACTGTACCCAGCATATAGTAAGTACTCAATCAGCATTCATTCTCTTCCCATGTTACTTCTCAGAAATTGGAAAAATGGAGATAAATAAGACACTGCACAATCCAGTGCTTGGGAAATCAAAAATAACGATAAATGATGATATCAAGGTTTGTGAAACAATATAGAACAGGAGATTACAAGGTGAATCTTGTCTAAACATTAGATAAGTGACACAGTGGATAAGCATTATGACTTCCTAAGAAGGAGGTTGTCTTAGGTGAGATTCCCAGCAGTAAATTTTGAGATAGGAATTCATGTGCAAATGGTTAAGAAAATGCTCCCAGTAGAAACTGGCAAAAGGGTGGAGAAAGTAGGGCAGGACAGGGGAAGAAGCAAAACAGAATGTGAGTTTCAGGGAAGTCCAAGCTCTGGCCTAATCCTGCAGAGAAGCTCTGGAATATAAATTATGTCTCAGAGTTTGCTTCAACTTGCAGCAAGGAGCTTTTGTATAAAACCCTCAGTCAGTAACTGGCTAGGGCTGCCATAGGAGGGCTGCACTGCTAGGCACTCCTGGGTCTCTCTGCAATTCTCCAGACAGAATCTCAAGCATCAGCTATTAAAAAATAACCCAAAAGCTGGTGAGGAGATGGAGGTTCCAAGACAGTATTTTTCCCAAAAATGGCTCCAGTAATATTTACCATCCCATAAGCTCATCAAGGACCTTGCTGTCTCCCACCAGGAGGTGTAGCCTATTGACTTGAAGTCTTCGTGACTGTCTTGAGTAGAAATAGCAGAAGAGATGCTATTTAACATATAAGGCTGAGTCATGAAGGATCATCACTCCCTTCCTTGGAACATTATGCGTAGAACCCAACCATGACGCTTTAAAGAACCTCAGGCCACATGAAGAGTCCCATGTAGGAAGAAACCAAGGGTCCCAGCTCTCAGTCCTGGCTAAGCTCTCACCGATGGCTGGTACTAGTTTGCTGAGCATGTGAGTGAGCCCTCTTGGAAGTGTATTTTCCAGTTGAGCTGTCTCACCTAAGGTTGCATGGAACCAAGATTAGCCTTTCTTGCTGAATCCTGCCTGAGTTACAGAATCATTAGCAAAATAAATAAACAACTTAGTATTAAACAACTAAGCTTTTGGGGTGACTTGTTATTGCAGCAGTAACTGGAACAGGGTCCAAGGAAATGGTAAAAGGAATCTGAGAATCTGGGTAGAGCTCTAATGGCGTAGCAGTTGCTATTGTGTGTATGTTCGGATTCTCATTACCATGTTGGTGCATCCATCTCCTGGTTCCTGTGAATGTTAGCTTCTAACAGTTCACTGTAGCCCTCCTTGGAGAATTTCTCCAGGCTTATTGGGAGCCATTGAACTGATGGCTGGCTCCAAGGCACTGAACCGGGAGGGTATTTCTTTCCCTGGGAAGTCTACAGCCAGTGACTGACAGGATACTAAAAGGCCCATCCCTGTTTCAAGGTGGAATCAGTTTCATGGTGCAGTTTGTGCTCCAGATTTAATCTCCTTTCTTCATCCTTGCTTAGGATTTCACCTCCTTACTCTACCCCACTTTATTCATCTCTCTTCTCCTGAGAGTATTGTATTAATAAATCACTTACACAGTAACTCCCTCCACCCAACTCAGGCTTTGCTTCTAGGAAACTTGACCTAAGACAGTGTTTTTTTTTTTTATAAAAAGCATCACAATAGGACTCACATATATAAAAACTCTATTTCGTAAAATGTTTGTCACTGACTGGGGCATAGTAGGTGCCCCTAAATGATGGAGATGATGAGGATGATGATGACAGTGACGATGCTGTCGTGATATGATAAGATATCTTAGCAGAAATTTTTCCACTGTGTAGTTAAAATACCCTGTAGGAGGTAAGGTATAGAATAAGGACGTTTTCATAGCTGGTAAAGGAATGTGGTCTTTAGATCTCAAGGCTGGGCTAGGCAATACTGGATTTAGAAACTTCTGGTTAGGCAGCACCACACATGGACAACACCCCATGCACCCCTATGGCTTCAGCATACACACAATTAAAGTTCTGTGCAATCCTGCACTGCAACTTGTGAAAGCAGATGCTTCAATTAAAGGGCATTCTTTCTAGTAAGTCTTGGTTGTAAGGTCTTATGCTATTTTTCACATATCAAGACCCTCTCCCTTGACACTATCAGGATATTAGAAAAATCCCAGGGCCTGCCAGGGGATTACTCTGTTTATTAAATTTAGCTTCACAAACAGAGATGCTCTGCACTTTGTATCACCCTTGAGGACTTGAGCATTAAGGCATTCTATTGGCTTGAAACCCAGCAATTTCACAAGACAATAAAGCAATGTATGCTCTTTTCAATTTTTTTCCTGTGTACTTTATTTGCTAGGGGAAGTAAAACATAGTGCAATGATACACCATTATGTGATATGGAAGCTCTCTACTGAAATTAAATCTCACCATTACCAGGGTGAATATTCAAATCTGTAGTGTTAGCATTTTTACTTTGTGCATGGCAGTGGCTGAGACTTGATATGATATTTCACTCCATGAGTGTTTTGCTGTCCTTTATTCTAGTCTGGGACTTTGCAAATGAGGTGAGTGTGTGTAGCCAAATACTCAACTAAGTACAGAATGCAGAACTGGAGGAAACCTCAGAGATTATCCTGCTTATATATTTTCTTTTTAAGTGTCAGGAGAACAGTGCTCCGAGAAGCAAAAATGTATTGCCTACAGTCAGAGAACTGTTTAGTGAACGTTAATAACCCAGGTATTCTGACTCCAAGTCTCGTGATCTCTCTGTAGACCATATAGTCTTCTGCCTCTCCTATCCACCATGGGTAAATAGCTGCAATATGGAGGTTGCTCCAATTCATTTATTATGTTTGGTTGCTATTGAAGTTGGGCAAACCATACCTTGCTCTGTATAAGAGCAAACTGGTTGGCTGTCTATGTCTGAAGGAAGATGTATTAATCTATTTTCATGCTGGTGATAAAGACATACCCAAGACTGGACAATTTAAAAAAAGAAAGAGATTTAATGGACTCACAGTTCCATGCAGCTGGGGAGGCCCCACAATCATAGTGGAAGGTGAAAGGCAAGTCTCACATGGTGGCAGACAAGAGAAGAGAGCTTGTGCAGGGCAACTCTCCTTTATAAAACCATCAGGTCTCATGAGCCTTATTCACTGTCCTGAGAACAGCATGGGAAAGAGCCAGCCCCATGATTCAATTACCTCCCACTGGGTCCCTCCCATGATAAGTGGGAATTGTGGGAGCTACAATTCAAGATGAGATTTGGATGGGGACACACCCAAACCATATTAGGAGGTGAGATGTTTGAACACTGTAGAAAGACTTCCCCCAACTATGATAATATGCTCTGCCTTCATTGCCATCACTATTCAACGCCAGACATGAAAGCTGTGGAGGATTTGCTGAAGCTGACATTATAAGACATTGTTATAATACCACTGTAAAACATGGTGACACATGAATTCCTTTTACTTGCAGAGCAAAACTTCCAAGGAAATCAAGGTTTTCAAGAGTCTGCCCTTTTAGAAGCCAAGGCATGTCATAATAGACTTTGTAGATCAATAAGTTAGTACTCAAGGTAAACTTGTAAACTGATAGTAGTGTCCCTTAATTTCTGTTAGGGATTCATGATAACATAGTGAATTTAGCCTACAGACTTTGGAGCATGGTACCTGGAGTTTGAATTCTGGCATGCCACATACTTGCTCTTGGGTAAGTTCTTTAATCTTTCTAAGCCTCAGTTTATATATGTTCATATATATATATATATATATATATTTTTAGTTATGTGGAATTTTGTAGATCAAGGAAGATCATTGATGTACAAAAGTACAGTGCCTCATTTTTAACAGCACTTAATGTTGGCTCTTATCAGTAATAAGAGCTAGCTGTTAGTGAACAGAAGTCACATTCAGGCAGGGTAGTAGGTAATTTACAACATATTTTCATGCACTTTCACAGCAACCCTGAGTTGAGGATTATCTCCTATACATTACAGATGGAAACATAGGACAGAAAAGTGAACCAGCCTCAAGCTTATCAAGCTTATATGTGGTAGTGCCAGGTTTTGAATCCAAGTCTCTCTAATCCCAAAACCTGTGCTCATGTCACTACATTTCTGGAATTGAAAGGGATCTCAGAGACCACTGACTATAATGTTATCACAGAGGAGTGGATTAACATATATCATATCAAAAATAAGAATTGCATCATTAGATAATTTTGAGAAAGGGGACTCACTCTTTGTGAGGATTGAGGATCTGCCAGTAACATTGACATATTTTAGTCTCCATGAGGTTTCAGGATAAGTCAACCTGAGCTTAATATGTTAACTATGTTAAACTCAGGATTTCCATAGAGGGTCCCATAGGACTGGCATCCTATGGAACATACTTTGTGATGCACTGATTGAGGCTAGAAAACTCACTTTGTAGATGAGGAGAAAATGCCAGGAGTCATGAGATGAGTCATGACCAAACTTCAGGGCTCCAGGTTAATAATCCATCCACTGGAGTACTCTGCCATCTTTCCCTGCCACTATGTCACTCTTACCATCTATTGGCAAGAGGGTTTGTGCACCTTGTATTTTACTGTTAGGACTTCCTCTTCGTTAAGAGGATTTCCCTTCCTCTTACACCCTGTTCTCTTCCATTTTATGACAGCCCCATCTGCTGATGAATCCATCACCAGGGTGACAGCGTTCTGATGATGCACTCACATAATACATTATCAAAGTGACTGGTCCTGATGGTCTGGTAATGTGTGAGGCAGGCGTTTGTCAAAGCCCTGTAGTTCCAACAGAACCACCCATCACAATAGCATCCTCTTCATAGGGCACTACATGGAGACTCCTTCCTAGGGAAATGAGGAGCCATGGGGAACTGAGCAGCCAGGTGAATGTAATACCAGAGAGGCATGCAGGGAGATAGGAAGAATGCATATATTAATCCTGAAGGAAAAAAGAGTGTTTGATGGGCTACTCTTGCTGAGCCTAGCGTTCATTCAAATACATCAAACTAGACACTCTTCTAGGTGTTGGGGATTCAAATAATAACCCTGATAACAATCAATATGACATTAGCTCTTCCTGTGCATCAAACACTTTGGCACATTCTACAGATATGTTATTGCATTGGGTACTCCCTATAATCCCACTTATAGGATGACTCCATTTATAGAAAACTGTGGCCCAATGACATTAAGCAGCTCAATGTGGAAGATCAGCACTGAATCTTTAAATACTTACTTCAGAGTCTAGTCCCTTAACCACTAAGCTTGTACGGCCTCACAGAGGCCATAGGTCTTCACTTAAGTGCTCAGTGCTAGGTGTGCTATATACACGCTCCCTAATGCTGACAGCAACCTGCAGAGCAGGTTTTATTAATGATGTTTTACAGATGCTAAAACTCAGAGAGGTCACATTGCTAGGAAATGGTAGAACCAGGGAGGAATGTCAGGTTAGTCTAGTTCCAAATCCACTCAACTTACATCCCAAGGCAGGAGAGATGGATGGAAAAGAGTGAGAGATTCAGACAGAAACTTGGGCTCACACCCAATTCTACCACTTACCAGCTGTGTGACAGGGAAAAACATGATTGTCTCTGAGCCTTGCTTGGTACAATGAGAATAAATACTGGGATCTCCCTTCTGGATTTGTTGAAGATTGACTGAGCCAATGCATATATATTTTTAAGAAGATTAACACCAGCCCTGATGTTCAATAGTGTTTAGGCAGTAATGATAATTTTATTAGAAGAGGGAAGTATATCAGGGATCATTAGAAATAGATGACAAAATAGAATTAACACCTAGATCTGAGATTCTAAATATAATTCTCCAACTAAAGGCACTAAGGTTCTTTGGAGAGATGCTTGAATCTAGGGCTGTGAAAGGATAATAGAAGTTGAATCTGAAACATCCTGCAGGGTGAGTAAGCAAGAAAGTGCCAGAAATGAAAAAATAATAAAAAGATCAGGGCAGGTCAAAAGGACCTAAGAGCCAACCTGATAGAACTCACAATGGCTAGGGTGGAGCAGTTTGGGCAATGAAATGGCTCAATGGTAATATTGAATTATAACCCAGAGGTAAAATAAATATACACAAGTCCACACTGATAGAAATAAATAAATGAAGTAATAAATGAATGTGGGAGAAGAGACCAATCTTTCTTAGAGAATAATTCAAGCAATTAAAGTAGAAAGAATGAAGGAAATAGAAAATCACCATTGGAACAACAATAATGATTGATTCATGCAAGATTCACAGATGAAAGCTAAAATTAGTGGATAACTTTGTGGAGAAACAGGAGCATTGCCCAGCCCTTAAGTAGCTTCCCCTCCTCAAATTTATTAATTCTGGTGGTGGTAAATAAATGGTCAACAAATTCTTTGATACTCGTCCTTCCAGGAGATGGATTTTAATTTCCCTCCCTCATAACATGGGCTGGATTTAGTGATTTCTTCTTAAGAATAGAGTATGGATAGTGATAAATAGTAACTTTAGAGTGGAGAACCTTGGCAGATACCACTTTAATCAAGTGATAAATGTTAACATCACCAGTAATAAGTCAGGCTGATGTTATGTACTCCTGGATGCTATGTGAAGTGCATTTCACCTCTGTAACATTCTTTCCCCCAAATCTATAACCTCTATCCTATTAGGAGAAAATATCAGACAACCCTCGTTTGAGAGACATCCTATCAAATTCCTGACTGGCACTCTTCAAAAGTGCCAAGGTCATCTGGGATTAAAAAAAAAAAAAAGAAAAAACTGAGAAACTGTTTTAAGTTGAAGACAAAGGAGGTATGATAACTAAGTACAATATGGTACAATATGGTATCCTGGCCTGGGTTCTGAAACAAAAAAATACCCAGTGGGAAAATTGGTAAAAACTAAGCCTCTGGTTTAGCTAATAGTATTGTACCAAGGTTAGTAGCTTAGTTTTGTAAGGTGTTAACATTACAGGAACCTGACTGAAAGGTATATGAGAAATCTTTGTACAATCTTTATAACACTTCCATAAATCTAACATTATTTAAAAACAGTTTAAAATATAATTAAGACGCTTAAGTTTAAGGATTATGTCTTAAGTAGTTTGTATAGGTGGCTAAATAGAAAGATAATGAGGGCTAGTCATATTGTTAAGATTTATGATGCATTAATGAATGTGAAATGAGTGGGCAGTGAAATTTGCCCTCAACAATAAAATGCAGAGGTTAGAGACTTCCCTGTTTTCAATTACTTGCAGTCTTGAAAATAGGGTAAGCCAAGAACACAGTGGATGTATGACTCAGCAAACAGTATTGCCTTTTTAATCATAAGGAGACATCCATATGCAAATGAATTGAATAATAATTAGGGAAGGTGCAAGATGTGGCTGGGTAGTCCCATGCTGGGGGAAACCCAAGAAGTTTGGGAGGTATCTGTGTTACAGCAAAGGATGGGGCCTCAAGTAAGTGGATTTGGCTTGGGTCTGAAAACATGCCACTCAGTTTTCATGGCTCTTGGGCATCCTGTGGTTTTGTTTGAGGTCTGGACCCAGTTAACGCCAATAAATCCAGTTTTTATAAACCCTCATTGCCTCACTTGTTCTGAATGTCTAGAACTTGACATTGAAAGGAATACTGGATTGTGAAACAGCAGCACTCATTGTCCTGGGGCCCCGTGTGAATTGGCCTGGGCTAGCGCAATGGGTGAGTCTGCTGCCATGTAAGTTCTTGATGTCCCTTGTGATTGCCCAGAAGAGTCAAATTGGCTTTGTGGGCATAGAAGACAGAGGGTGCCTGGCGCATAACAGGCACTCAGTAGAAGCTGTGATAATAGCAAAGACATGGAATCAACCTAAATGCCCATCAATAATACACTGGATAAAGAAAATGTGTTACATGTACACCATAGAACACTATGCAGCCATAAAATACTATGAGCCATAAAATACTATGAGCCATAAAATACTATGTGTTACATGTACACCATAGAATACTATGCAGCCATGATCATGTTCTTTGTAGGGACATGGATAGAGTTGGAAGTCATGCATAGCCAAGCAACCATGGATAGAGTTGCTGAGAATAAACTCAGTAAACTAACACAGGAACAGAAAAACAAACACTGCATATTCTTACTTATAATTGGTAGCTGAATGATGAAGACACATGGACCCATGGCAAGGAAGAACACACACAGGGGCCTGTCAGAGGCATGGTGGGGAGGGGGAGAGGATTGGGAAGAACAGCTAATGGATGCTGACCTAAATACCTACGTGATGGAATGATCTGCAGCAAACCACCATGGCACAGGTTTACTTATGTAACAAACCTGCACCTCCTGCACAGGTACCCCTGAACTTAAAAGTTGGAAAAAATATTAAAAAAAAAAAACTAAGCTGTGGTTATCATCATTAACAGAACAGATTCCTGTCCAAGAGCAAGGGATGTGGAATAAGAATGCCTGGGCTTAAATTCAGGCACCAACACTAAGTAGGCTTTATGAGTTTGTGCAAATAACCTACTTGCTTATGCCTCAAGTTCTTCATCTGGAAAATGGGGAACCAATAGTATCTGATAGGACTGTTATGATTAAATGAGTTAAAGTGTTAAAGGACTACAATAGTTCCTGGCATATAGTAAGCACACAGGTGAGACCAGTTACTATGTTACTACAACCACTATGATTCCTGATGCCACCTCTACTATTAATACCACCATTATGGCTGCAACTATGTGGGCTGCTTCCGTGTACACTTATTGGTTTGCTGATTGGCACATCGAGTCATATGTCAAAAATCAAGGCAAGTTTGTACAAGAGAAAATAAAAGAGTTTATGAATCGAAGAGAAAATTAAGCTTGGGTTCTGGTTTCAAAATAAGGTGCTTCTGACCTCTCTCCTTATCTTCAATGAGAACTTTGGATCTGATGAGGCCTTGCAGGTGGATCTATTTTCATTGACCAGGTTCTCTAAGCCATGGTTGGCCAAAAAGGGGTTTCTGTGTCCAGGAGCCCGAAAGATCAAATAATAACTTTCAAATAAGCAAATCAGATGGAAATTACACAATCTTCTCCACTGGTAATGAGTCCTGGCAGATAAACTCTGAGACTTCAGTTGGTTTCATCCCTGAGATACTGGATTACCTACTGTACAAAATATTAATTACAGTAATGATTAGATCCTGCCAACCTTATCATATGGTAGTCCATCCACGTATTACAGGAGCTGGCTTATGAGGTGTAGTTTAAGGTGCGTTTTTCCAATATGCTTAAAAAACCATCCCAGTATCTAAAATTTTACCAGTACTTGTGTATCCCTTTAGGTCTTGAAGTTGTATAGTCTTTAAGAACTTCCTTTAGAAAGTGAACACTTCATGAAAGACACTTTCTGGATAATAAGAAATTTAGTTTTCTTTTTCTTTTCTTTTTTTTTTTTTTGTTTTTGAGACTGAGTCTACCTCTATCACCCAGGCTGGAGTGCAATGGCTCGATCTCGGCTCATTGCAACCTCCGCCTCCTGGGTCCAAGCGATTCTCCTGCCTCAGCCTTCCAAGTAGCTGGACTTACAGGCATGCGCCACCAGCCTGGGTAATTTTTGTATTTTTAGTAGAGACGGGGTTTCACCATGTTGGCCAGGCTGGTCTTGAACTCCTGACTTCAGGTGATCCACCCACCTCAGCCTCCCAAGGTGTTGGGATTACAAGAGTGAGCCACTGTGCCTGGCTGACATTTAGTTTTCAAATTACATTCATTTCTCTTAACTCAGTGAATCCTCACAATAATCTCATTTTGCAGATGAGGAAACTGATGCAGAGAGATTGAGTTGCACCTATGTATTTGCCTAAAGAGGCCTTGACCTTGGGGTTTTTCAACAATACAGCCTCTCCCATTCTTCTACAGGGTTTTGGAGGTAGAAACGTCTGGGAAGGACAGAAGTCTTATTGAGATTTTGAGGTGGTAAGAGCATGGGAATGAAAATCAGATAGATACTAGATGTGTTCAGTATTACCTGCTAGGTGACCTTGGTAAGGCATTTTAAGTCTTGAAACTATATTTCCTCCTTTATGAAATGGTGACGATAATAATCACTGCATGGGCTTGCTGGAGAGAGTAAATGATTTATTATGTGTTTGTGTTGTTTTGAATGCCCAGTCCATAGGAGGCGATCACTCAGCATTAATTTCTCCCCTTTCACCTTTTACTTTCTGCCTCCCTGAATTTTAAAAGAGCAAATACTGGACTAGTTTAATCAAGTAGATCAATCCCATGGTGTCTTGGAAAGTTACTCCCAGAACTGAGGTCTTGTGCTGGTAGAGCATGCGCATGGCCTCTTCCTAACCTAGAGTGAAGACCAGGTGGACATGCCATTGTTCATTTCACTTTTCGCTAAAGCCCCCTGAATCTGCCTGCCTTTGCACTGGTCACGGCTGAGAGCCACACACTACCTTCAGAGGGGCACCAGCCTCCAGGAAAGCCTCAAATGTCATGAGGCCACAGCTGACTAGACACCTCTTACCTGAGCAGGGTGGAATGATTTATATCTGATCTGTCAGAGGTCACCGAGCAGCTCAAAGCTAAACTGAAAGATTAAGAATTGATCCAGATGTAATAACACCCCAGATAAGACATCCAGGCTTCCAATTCATTTGGTGTCCCTCAGGCACTATGCAGGCAGCCTCTGTTTGCTGGAGGGTATTGCAGGGGGGTGCTCTGGAGCTGTCCCTGGGGGTGTACACAGCATCCAGAGCTGAATTACACATCCTGGGCTCATTGTGTGAGAAGATGGTATATTTTGAGGTGGAGGAAGCTCTGAAGGGATTTGTGTTAACTTTATTCATTTATTCAAGTATATACTGAGAATCAGCATGTCTGATCTTGTACTAGACTCACAGTCTAGTGTGGGATTCCTAACGTGAAGTCCATGGAATCTTGGAGGGAGGAAGGCCAGTGACTCCCCCACACCTGTCCCTTCCAAAACGAAAGCAAAATGGGGCATCATTCCCAGTTATTGGCCCTGGCACCTGGTCACCTTCATTCTGATCTCAGTTTGGTTTCAATTCCTTAATTTATAGAATAAAATTAAAATATTCACCTCATGACTTGAAGAGACATTTCTCCAAGAAACATGTAAATGGCCAAAAAAAAATTTAAAAAGATATTCAATGTCATTGGTCACTAAGAAAACACAAATCAAAACCACAATGAAATACTACTTCATACCCATTAACATGGCAATGATAATAATAATAATAAACTCAGAAAGTAACGAGGGTTGATAGGAATGTGGGAAAATAGGAACCCTTGTATACTGCTGGTAGGAATGCAAAATGGTGCAGCCACTGTGGAAAACTGTTTGATGGTTTCTCAAATTGTTAAACAAGGCCAGGCACAGTGGTTCATGCCTGTAATCCCACCACTTTGGGAGGCTAAGGCAGGTTGATCACTTGAGG
>CAUYQU010008575.1:0-27122 GCA_963574635.1 Cheracebus regulus | reverse complement strand
TGTCCTTTGTAGGGACATAGGTGAACCTGGAAACCATCATTCTCAGCAAACTGACACAAGAACAGAAAACCAAACACCACATGTTCTCACTCATAGGCGGGTGTTGAACAATGAGAACACATGGACACAGGGAGGGGAGCATCACACACTGGGGTCTGTAGGGGGGAAATAGGAAGGAACAGCGGGGAGTAGGGAGTTGGGGAGAGATAGCATGGGGAGAAATGCCAAATGTAGGTGATGGGGAGGAAGGCAGCAAATCACACTGCCATGTGTATACCTATGCGACAATCATGCACGTTCTTCACATGTACCCCAGAACCTAAAATGCAATAAAAAAAAAGAAGAAGAAAAAAGAAAAGAAAACCAAGGAAGCCAGTACCAGTGACCTTCTCTGAGTCTGTCTTCCTAAGCTATTAAATGAAACAGCCATGCTCTCCTCGCCAGCACCTGGAGTTGAATTCCAGAGCATCCTTGGTGTACACACATCCTTGCAGCCTCCGTTTGCTGCAGAGATCTCTGAGGGCATCCTGGCCAGAGAGGAGGCTCTGCAGGAAATGCTAATGCTTATCTGAGACTGTCGTCAAGGCGAGAATGCCTTGGTTTTTGACGACTCCCAGGGAATTTCACAAAAACATCGTTTTTTCATCTTTTTTATGACTGCCCCTAGTTTCAAGAGCTGTAGCAACAAATCACTCCATAGAGGAGTAAGGGTGGGAGAAAGGGAGAGAGAGGAAAATAACGAAGAGAAATGGAAACAAGACAAATTGCTCTATCCCGGCTTTCATGCACACGCCCCTGTCCCAAAGCTGGGAGACTCACATCAGAGTGACCATAGCAGAAGCTCAGGCTGAGAATCCTGCAGCATAAAGGTTAAGATGACAGAGGCAGATGGATTGCTGTGCCCGGCTTGATGGGCAATAAATCCCATGCGCCTTTCATCCTTCCTACCCTCTCCCTGGTGAGTCTATTTCCATGATGAAATACCATTCCCCAAGCCCAGCTGGCTGATGGATTATGAAACATATAAGACTAGCTCTGGTGAGCCCTTTGAAGTGGATTGAAACACGGGCTTTGTAAAAATGTATGTCACCCAGGTTCCCTGTTTCAAGGTTGGCAGCATAATTTCCTTTTTTTTTCTTTTTTTTTTTGAGACAAGGTCTCACTCTGTGGCCCAGGCTGGAGTGCAGTGGTGTGATCTCGGCTCACTGCAAACTCCACCTCCTGGGTTCAAGCCATTCTCTGCCTCAGCCTCCTCAGTAGCTGGCATTACAGGTGCCCACCACCATGCTCAGCTAATTTTTTGTATCTTTAGTAGAGACGGGGTTTCACCATCTTGGCCAGGCTGGTCTCGAACTCCTGACCTCGTTTCATGATCCATCTGCCTCAGCCTCCCGAAGTGCTGGGATTACAGGCGTGAGCCACCGCGCCCAGCCATAATTCTCTTTCTTAAGCACAGGCCTCTACTTGGTACTTCAGGTGGCTTTACCTTGGCCTGAACATGAATTTCCGCCTTCCTCCCGGGCAAGTCACAGCTCTCTCATTTCCTCTCCTTCTTCCCACACACACAGGGGTGAGGCGAGAGGCCGGCCCCACAGCCCTAAAGTCATGGAAGGAGACAGCAATGAGGCCATTCACCCCAGGACACCCCAACCTGGAAATTCAGGGGAAACATTCACAAAGCCTTCGAAGAAGGAAAAGAATAATAAAGAGGTAGCAGTTGGGAGCTGAGGGTGGGGATGACAGCTCATTCTTCCAGATCTGTGGTCTTCTGGGGCATTAAACGACAGTATTGTGGGCCAGGCACTGTGGCTCACACCTGTAATCCCAGCACTTTGGGAGGCCAAGGTGGGTGGATCACCTGAGGTCAGAAATTCGAGACCAGCCTGACCAACATGGCAAAACCCCATCTCAACTAAAAATATAAAATTGGCTGGGCATGGTGGCAGGCACCTGTAATCCCAGCTACTCAGAAGGCTGATGCAGGAGAATTGCTTGAACCCAGGAGGTGAAGCTTGCAGTGAGCTGAGGTCACACCACTGCACTCCAGCCTGGGCAAGAGTGAAACTCTGACTCAAAAAAAAAAAAAAAAAAAAAATACTACAAAGCTTTGTTAATTAAAACAGTATAGTATTGGTACATGAATAAATGGGCAGGTCAGTGGAATAGAACATCCAGAAATAGATTCAAGTACATGGGGGATTGTATTTTATTTGCTTTTTTTTTCCTGAGACTCTGTTGCCTAGGCTAGAGTTCAGTGGCACAGTCTTGGCTCACTGCAACCTCCACCTCCCGGGTTCAAACAAGAGGCTCATGCCTCAGTCTCCCAATTAGCTGCATGCCACCATGTCTGGCTTTTTCTTTTTTTTTTTTCTTTTTTTTTTTTTTTTTGTATTTTTAGTAGAGACAGGGTTTCACCATGTTGGCCAGGCTGGTCTCGAATTCCTGGCCTCAATGATCTACCAGCCTCGGCCCCCCAAAGTGCTGGGATTGCAGGCTTGAGCCACCACACCCAGCCAGGAATTTTAGTGCGATAAAGGTGACATCTCAAATCAGTGGGACTAACATGAACTTTTAAAATAAATTGTGCTAAAAAGATAACATTAGATCCATACTTCGCACCACTTACAAAAATAAATTCCCAACAGATCCGGGATTTAGTTTGAACCTGTCTAGCTCCATTTAAAAAGCTTGTTCGTATTTTTCATTGGGATTGCAATGAATTTATAAATTTGTGAGTGTGTATACATATATATCCATGTTAAGAAAGTGTTCAGGCCAAGTACAGTGGCTCACACCTATAATCCCAGCACTTTGGGAGGTCAAGACAGGAGGATCACTTGAGCCCAGGAGTTTGAGACCAACCTGGGCAACACAGTAAGACCCAGTCTCTAAAAAAACTTTTTTAAATTAGCTGAGCATGGTGGCACACACCTGTTGTCGCAGCTACTTGAAGGACTGAGGTGGGAGGATCACTTGAGTCCAGGAGGTTGAGGCTGCAGTGAACCATCATTGTATCACTGCACTCCAGCCTGAGCAACAGAGCCAGCCCCTGTCAAAGAAAAAAAGTATCCATCTATTTCTATTTTCTTGAGTGTATTTATTAGGAAAGGCTGTTAAATGTTGAAAGTATTTCCAGCACCTATGGAGACAGTCATATGATATTTTCCCTTCTATTTCTTAATGTGGAGTATTTCATGTGGAATTTAAATACTGAATTTGTATTCAGTTTTTGACTACAAATTCCTGGAATCTGTATTCAAATTGTATTTGTATTCCTGGAATAAATCATGCTTGGTCATGATGTATCATTTTCTTAATGTAGTACTGAATTCTATCTGTATTTTATAGAAAGTATTTAAATAAATATTCATAAGTGATACAGGTATATAATTTCCTTATTTGTACTGTCTTCAGCACATTTTGGTGTCAATGTTATACTTGCTTCATAAGATTAATTAGAAAAGTGGGGGGAAAAAGACAAATGACAAATGTGTTACCTAAATGCATCTTTCTCTTTCTAGAATGCCTAATAGAAGGATATCGAACTCCTGGATGGCCTCTTTAGATGTGAAATGTGTCTCATGTTTTGAATTCTCTCATTCCTCACTTTTCTTGGCAGACTGTTTTAGTTTTACGTGCTTATTACATCTCCTCTAGCTTCTCTGATGATACTAATTAGAATTATATAATTTCTCCTGGCACTCAATTATTTATTTCTTCTGGGTTCTCATGTTCTATTTATTCATTTTGATCCTTGTGTTTTATGCTATGGATTTTCTTCAAATATGCAGAGATTCTTAATAGTCATTAACACTTATAGAGAAAGGACTGGATTGCTTGATGGAGGAAGCTGATCTGACTTCTGCAGGCATTGGTTTCACAATCTACAAGCAAAAAGGCCTTAAGCAAAGAAGCGATTTTGTTCCACGTGTGGCTGCTCTGCAGAAAAGCCCGTTTCCAGGGCAAAGATGAAAAATGAAAACCAGGTAGCATTCTAACATTCATGTTTTCTTTTTTTTTTTTCATACCTGTTCTTTTCATGTTTTGTTTTGCTGTTTTGAGACGCACTCTTACTCTGTCACCCAGGCTGGAGTGCAGTGGTGCGATCTCGGCTCACGGCAACCTCCACCTCCCCGGTTCAAGTGATTCTCCAGCCTGAGCCTCCCGAGTTTCTAGGACTACAGGCATGAACCGCCACGCTCAACTAATTTTTGTATTTTCAGTAGAGACGGAGTTTCACCATGTTGTCCAGGCTGGTCTCAAACTCCTGACCTCAGGTAATCCACCTGCCTCGGCCTCCCAAAGTGCTGGGTTTACAGGCGTGAGCCTCCGCACCTGGCCTCTTTTCATGTTTTAAAGTCAACGTGCATCTCTAGTTGAAGGCTCACAATTACTCTCAGCAAGTGGTCCACATGGCTTAGCCGTCCTGCCCGGAACATACTCAGACACTGAGAGTGCCTACATCAAGCCCCATTCAAAACAGCAGAGACATGGAATCAGCCACCCGGGTGGATTGATTCCATGGGACCATCAGTAGTACACTGGATAAAGAAAATGTGGTACACAGACACCGTGGAGTATGATGCAGCCATAAAAATCATAAAGTCATGTCCTTTAAAGCAGCACGGATGCAGCTGACGGCCATTATCCTAAGAGTGAAACTGCCTTTGCAACATTATGACTGTGACAGTGAAAGATCTAACTTAACTGACCCCATCTTGCTTCTAACCTCCAAGCTGAACTTGTTCATTCCTGGGCATAGGCTGAACTAACTTTGGGAGAACCGTATAGTTTAAACAAAGACGGTAACAGCCCTTTCCCCAAGCCGATCTCTTCTTGCCTGGGGAGTAGATTGCCTTTGTAGGACTAACATTAATCACAACATTAAGATTTATGCTTTAGGAGTCATGCAGCTGGGGGCTACACGATTCTGACCCTCCCTAAACTGCTAAGATCAGCACTTGAGATATTTCACAGACCCTGCACTTGATGGATCAGATGACACCACCCAGATCAGTAAACTGGCTCATCTGATCTTGTGGCCCCCACCCAGGAACCGACTGAGCACAAGAGGACAGCTCGACTCCCTGTGATTTCATCTCTGAGCAGTCAGCGTTCCTGGCTCACTGGCTTCCCCCACCCACCAAGTTGTCCTTAAAAACTCTGCTCTCCGAATGCCTGGGGAGACTGATTTCAGTAATAATAAAACTCCGGTCTCCTGCACAGCTGGCTCTGCATGAATTATTCTTTCTTCATTGCAATTCCCCTGTCTGGATAAACTGGCTCTGTCTAGGCAGCGGGCAAGGTGAACACATTGGGCAGTTACAAAATCTTTAAAAAATTTTTTCATAAAAGTAAAATTATATAATTTGGAGAAAAAGTGTCTGCATCAAAACTTCCAAATCAGGAAACAAGAGTATATAAGAAAATTCTCATAATGCAACAGGGATGTAATGAAGCAAAAGTGTGAGAGCATTCGGCCAGGCACGGTGGCTCATGCCTGTAATCCCAGCACTTTGGGAGGCCAAGATGGGCAGAGCACCTGAGGTTAGGAGTTCAAGACCAGCCTGGCCAACATGGCAAAACCCTGTCTCTCCTAAAAATACAAAATTATTGCATGCCTGTAATCCCAGCTCTTTGGGAACCTGAGGCAGAAAAATCGCTTGAACCTGGGACGCAGAGGTTGCAGTGAGCTGAGATCATGCCATTGCACTCCAGCCTGGGCAACAAGAAAGAAACTCAAAAAAAAAAAGAAAAAGAAAAAGAAGAAAGATGAAAACGAAGTGTAAAAGCATCCTAAATCAGGAGTCAAAATTGTGCCAACTCAGCTGACTTTTTGGCAGAAATAAACAACCTGATCTTAAAACTCGTATGGAAATGCAAGGGGCCCAGAATAGACAGTCTTAGAAAAGAACAAAGCTGCAAGACTCACATCTCCTGATTTCAAAACTGACTAGAGTAGTTAAGTTTTTCCAGTAAGTGGTACTAGCATAAGGACAGACCAATCAATGGAACAGAATTGAGATCCCCAAAATAAATCTAAAGTGTTAACATTTACTGTCAATTGATTTTACACAAAGACGTCAAAAAAATTTTTATGAGAATATAATAGTCTTTTTGTAACCCAGTATCTCCGTTTTTCTTAGTTATTTATTTACTTATTTAGAGATGGAGTCTCACTCTGTTGCCCAGGCTGGAGTGAAGTGGTGTGATCTCAGCTCACCGCAACCTCCGCCTCCCGGGTTCAAGCAATTCTCCTGCCTCGGCCTCCATAGTAGCTGGGATTACAAGTGTGTGCCATCACACCCAGTTAACTTTGTATTTTTAGCAGAGATAGGGTGAAACCATCTCTACTAAAAATAGCCGGGTGTGGTGATACACTCCTGTAATCCCAGCTACTCAGGAGGCTGCGGCAGGACAACTGCTTGAGCCCAGGCCCTCAAGTGATCTGCCCACCTCAGCTTCCCACGGTACTAGGATTACAGGTGTGAGCCACCATGCCCGGCCTATATGGGTAAAACTTTCTAAGTATAAATAATGAAAGGAAGTAGAAGTAAAACATTAGAAGACTGATTTTTTTGTTTTTAATAAAGTTTGTAATTTGGAACAATTTTAGATTTTCATGAAAGTTGCAGAGATAGTACAGAGAGTTCCCATATGCCCCTCACCCATTCCCCTCAATGTTACCGTCTTACATTACCATGGTAACTTTGTCAAAACTGAGAAATCAACATTAGTGTGTTACTATTAACTAAATTCCACACTTTATTCCAATTTCCCCAGATTTGTTGCTAATGACCCTTTTCTGTTCAAGATCGAATGTATCCAACCCAAGACATACTGCATTTAGAAGAGTTATATTTTGACTGTGTAAAAATTATTTAATTACTTATTAGAAAATGCAAAAACAAAATAGGGGCCGGGCACAGTGGCTCACACCTATAATCTCAGCATTTTGGGAGACCAAGGTGGGTGGATCAACTGAGGTCAGGAGTTCAAGACCAGCCTGGCAAACATGGCGAAACACTGTCCCTACCAAAAGTACAACAATTAGCCGTGTGTGGTGGCATATGTCTGTAATCCCAGCTACTTGGGAGGTTGAGGCAGGAGAATCGCTGGAATCCAGGAGGCGGAGGCTGCAGTGAGCCAAAATCACACCACCGCACTCCAGCCTGGGCGACAGAGCGAGACTATGCCTCGGAAGAAGAAAGAAAGAAAGAAAAGAAGAAAGAAGAAAGAAGAAGAAGAAAGAAGAAGAAGAAGAAGAAGAGGAAAGAAGAAGAAGGAAGAAGAAAAAGAAAAGAAGAAGAAGAAAGAAGAAGAAGAAGGAAGAAAAGAAGAAGCGAACAAACTGAAAAAAAACAATTCTATGGAATGTAGAGATCAACAGCCTAAATCAGTTAGTTGTTAAAAATCGATGTGTAAAATGCTAATCCTCCATGGAAAAACAGGCAAAGAACAAGAACAGATCACTCAAAACGTACGATATGTTACTGATGGGTTAATGAATATAAAGAACTTTGGACCTATCCTAGTTATCAGATATTTTTTGACCTATCACACTGGCAACAGTTTTAAAAACAATACTCGTCAAATGTCATTAGACATTTCCCTCATACGCTGAGAGGGACAGTCTAATGTTACACGACTGTTCTGGAAGACTTAAAAATGCAGCCTCTCGCACCCTTAATGCATGTCTCATGCGTGTCAGATTTCCTGGCATGTATTATGCATTTCTTTCTTTTTTTTTAGACGGCGTCTCACCCTGTTGCCCAGGCTGGAGTGCATGGCGCCATCTCTGCTCACTGCAATCCCGGCCTCCAGTGCTCAAGCAGTTCTCCTGCTGCAGCCCCTGAGGAGCTGGGAGTACAGGCGCTCACCACACCCGGCTCTTGTATTTTTAGTAGAAACAGGGTTTCACCACGTTGGCCAGACTGGTCTTGAACTCCTGACCTCAGATGATCCACCCACCTCAGCCTCCCAAAGTGCTGGAATTACAGGCGTGAGCCACCACACCCGGCCCCTGGCGTGTGTTAAAATTCAGATTCCCAGGCTCCACCACCCAGAGTTCACCTTTGGTAGATCTGGGATGAGACTCTGGAGGTTGGCAATCTTCAGGAATTAATCAGAACGTTGGGCAAAAGTGGCTGAGCACACAGCCACCAATCATCCATGTGACACCCCAACTTTCTTCCCTGTTTCTACAGCCACTGGGGACACCCCACTAGTGCCTCCATGTCCCCTTGTAGGTCAGCTTCCCCAAATTAAAAGAGAACACAGGAAGGAAAGAGAACGTGAACAGAAAAGAGAAAATGGGAAATTTACATTTAAAAGAGAAGAGAAAAGTCAGAAATAATCTAGATATTCACCAACAGGCAGATGTTAGATATATTATATATATCTTGCAGTCATCAAAAATAGGTTTTGAAAGAATGTTTGCTGGCATAAAAAATGTTCATAGTAAATTTAAGTGGAAAATACAGACTAAAAATTACCATTCCAATTTTTTAAGAGTTAAAAAGTCTATGTTTGTGTAGGCACAGGAACTCTAAGCATAGTTATCCAGAGGTAACTGAATTTATTGACTTCTTCATATTTTTCCAGCTTGCCTAAACATTCTACAAAAGTATGACTTTAAAAAAACACCGAATATTTCCTTTTAACAAGTTCTAGTTTCTGCATAATTTCCATGTGGCTTATGGGAATGGAAATATGTTCTTCCTGGTTCACTATTACGTTTTTGGTCCCAATGTTCTTGCCTTTCGGGAGCTTGCCTGCTGTGCAAATGATCAAGTACATAGATCTTATTTTGAAAAAAAAAGAAAATGTTTTTGAAAGTTCTTAGGAGATCAATCCAGAGGAACTGAACTAAGTCTCCAAAGAAGAGGCTTCATGGGCCATCCGTGTTCAGAGGGTTCTCTCTCTCTTTCTTTCTCCCGTGTTTCAGACTTGGAACGAAGCTCGAAGCCAAGCCTTGTAGACTAACCGGTTGACTTGTTTGGTGGGGAAGAGAATAAGCAGTGTCAAGGACAACCAGGGGATGGCAGCGGGGAGTTTTTTGGAGGAATGAACAAGAGCAAGCAGGAGCAGAACTTTAGCGTGCCATCTGAGAACAAGCACGGGCAGAGGAATGGGGCCGGGCAGCCTCTGTCTTTATGACCATCTGGAAAAGAGATTTTGCTGTACATCACTTAAAGAGACATAAAGAGCCTTAAAGACACATAAACAGCCTTTCCAGGACAATTCAGGCAGTGACTGTAAAACAACACTCCATATTGAAGGAAGTTTCCATGTATATGTAGTAATAGTTATTGGTTCTTTATATCAGTGTTTCTCAAAGTGGCCTGCCAATCACTTTGAGAAACTATTAGAATCTTCTCAGGGGGCCAGGCATGGTGGCTCATGCCTGTAATCCCAGCACTTTGGGAGGCCGAGGCAGGAGGATCACTTGAGGTCAGGAGCTTGAGACCAGCCTGGCCAACATGCAAAAAGTCACCTCTACTAAAAATACAAAAATTAGCCAGGTGTGGTGGTGCATGCCTGTAGTTCCAGCTACTCAGGAGACTGAAGCAAGAGAATCACTTAAACCTGGGAAGTGGAGGTTGCAGTGAGCTGATCGTGCCACTGCACTCCAGCCGGGGAGAGAGAGAGACTCAGTCTTTGAAAAAAAAAAAAAAAAAAAAGAGAGAGAGAATCTTCTGGTGGTGGTAGTTCAAAATGCCAACCTCCAGAGCCTCATCTCAGATCTGCCAAAGGTGAATCTCTGGGTGGCGGAGCCTGGGAATCTGAATTTGAATACACACTGACATGCATTAGACACAGAATCATTTCTTCATATTCTGCTATTATTCATCAATGGAGGAAAATCGGCAAGGCTAATATGATATGTAGAGAATTTTAGTTGTTCATGCATCGCTCAGTACAAATGTATAGTTGCTACTATACGTCAGGCAATGAGTCTACCCCCGTTAGGTCATACGATAGGAGAAAATTACACATCTGCTCATAGCGTGGCGCCATTAGCTTTGCTTGGGGAGGTCGTATCAGTGAAGATGTATTCAGCTGTGAGTTATGGAATACCCAACCAAAATCAGCTTTACATTACAGACGTCCGATTGTCTATTACATTAAAAAGTACAGCTGGAGAGAGTTCCGGATTTGGTGAGCAGCTCAACAGCCAGGCTCTAGCCTCTTCCTAGCGCCCTGCTTGCTGTCCTCAGCCAGCTGCCAGAGTGAAGCTGATGTCACCTCCTCTGTCCTAGACATAGTATTTCTTTTAACTCAGCCCGAAGTTGCATTGGTACGTTCTACTTTTCCTTTTCTGGCAGCCGTGTCAGCTCTGACTCATTTGGAGCCAGCCAGTGTACTCTTGGTTTTTTAATGTGTTGCTGCTGCTAAGCCACTTCCCACTGACACGTATTTTGCACAGATTTCGCTTTATTTTGCTGTGTTGCTTTTGAGAGGTCATGATTTCCCTGGCATGGTGGCTTTGCAGAAAGAGAACCACTCGCCTGCAAAGGCACACAAACCACAGCAATCCACCCTGTTCAGCCACAAGTCTTGGATTTCAAGCCCCTCCGATCATGTAACAAAGGAGGAAGCGCTTCTTCAGCGATGAGCTCTTACGTGACAAATCCTGTGGATACTAATCCCCACCTCCTGACCACGCCAAGGCCGGGCTGACTTCCATTCTCCCAAACACACATCTCAAGCTGGTAGGATGGGGCTGAACCCAAGATCCCATCATGTCACACGATTATTTTACCTTGCCTTCTGACTACATGCAGTGCCTGTTGGGACCTAATGTGTTTCTTTTCTTTTCTTTTTCTTTTTGTTTTTTGTTTTTTATTGTGTTTCGTTTTGAGACAGAGTCTTACTCTGTCACCCAGGCTGAAGAGCAGTGGTGCGATCTCGGCTCACTGCAACCTCCGCCTCTGGGGTAAGCAATTCTCCTGCCTCAGCCTCCCGAGTAGCTGGGACTACAGTCAGCACCATCACGCCAGGCTAATTTTTGCATTTTTAGTAGAGATGGGGCTTCACTATGTTGTCCAGGGTGGTCTTGAACTCCTGATCTCTGGTGATCCACACGCCTTGGCCTCCCAAAGTGATGGGATTACAGGTGTGAGCCACCACCCCCAGCCCCTAATGTTTTTCTTATCATGCAGCTTCAAAGTCCCTCAGCTTGTCAGTGTGGGAATGAAGGTAAACCAGGGTACAGGAAAGGAGACAGCTACACAGAGAGAGAGCCCCAGAGACCCTGATAGGGTTTGGCCATGTCCCCACCCAAATCTCATCTTGGATTGTAGCTCCCATAATTCCCATGTGTTGTGGGAGGGACCAGAAGGTGATAACTGAATCATGGTGGCGGGTCTCCCCCCCCCCCCAACACCTCTGCACTGTTCTCGTGATACTGGATAAGTCTCGTGAGAGCTGATGGTTTTGTAAGGGGCAGTTTGCCTGCACACGCTCTCCTGCCTGTCACCACGTAAGACATGGCTTTCTTCCTCCCTCACCCTCCGCCATGATTGTGAGACTGTGAGTCAATTAAACCTCTTTCCTTTTTAAATTACTCAGCCTTGGGTATGTCTTTATTAGCAACATGAGAACAGACTAATACAGAGGCAAAGAAAATTCCCCTAGAGAGTTCACCCAAATATTGATTAGCACATCAGTGTGATGAAAAGTGCCTAAAGCTGGGCGCGGTGGCTCACACCTGTAATCCCAGCACTTTGGGAGGCTGAGGCGGGTGGATCACCTGAGGTCAGGAGTTCGAGACCAGCCTGACCAACATGGAGAAACCCTGTCTCTACTAAAAATACAAAATTAGCTGGGCGTGGTGGCACATGCCTGTAATCCCAGCTACTAGGGAGGCTGAGGCAGGAGAATCACTTGAACCCGGGAGGCAGAGATTTCAGTGAGCCAAGATCACAGCACTGCACTCCAGCCTGGGCAACAGAGTACGACTCTATCTCAGAATAAATAAATAAATAAGCTACACGACTGCAGATCGCAGGGAGCCTTACACATTTGAAGGGGGCCTGGTCCGCTGACATCACATCACAGACAAAAATATCAAAGATACAAAAATATTTTGAATCCACTGGAATAAAGCTGTGATATAGATATAATGACTCATTCCAAAATGTTCTCGTAGCAGCTTGGTATACCTTAAAAGGATAAATCAATCCTGCTCAAACTCAGAAGACCATTTAGGGCCTTTCAAAACCAAAAGAGGTGCCAAGGCATTTTGAAAGAGGCCATCAGTGAGAGACGTGGCAAGTTACCTCCGACTTATTAAAAAAGCAAATGATTTTATAAACGAGCCCATTACGAAGTATTCACAAGATATTAGAGCTCTGAGAACTGGCTGAATAGGAGGGAAGGGAGGATAATTAGGACAGTTAGAAATCTGTTATTTTGGGAGTTTGCCAAAGGAAATAATTCCTACATTCGTGCTTGGGCAGAGAGTTGTGATGGCTTTGCAGAGGGTCTGAGTGCAGAAACCTGGCACTGCAGAAAAAAGAAAAAGAAAGGGTGATGAGGACACCACCCCTGACTCAGAGACTCATATCTGGATCCTGGAGGGGGAGCAAATATCTACACCAATAAACTGCATTACCATGTGCTATGATAATACTGGAAATATGGGCCAGGTGCAGTAGCTCATACCTGCAATCCCAGCTCTGTGGGAGGCCAAGGTGGGAGGATCAGTTGAGGCCAGAAGTTCAAGACCAGCCTGGGCAACATAGCAAGACCTCCATCTCTACAAAAAACTTCAAAAATTACTTGGGCATGGTGGTGTTCACCTGTAGTCCCAGTTACTCAGGAGGCTGAGGTAGGAGGATCACTTGAGCCCAGGAATTGGAGGCTGTAGTGAGCTATGACTGCACCACTGCACTCCAGCCTCCGCAACAAGAGTGAGATCCTTTCTCTATTAGAAAAAAAGAGAGAGAGAAAAAGAAGTAGGGCTGGACGCAGTGGCTCACCTATTGCACTTTGGGAGGCCGAGGCAGGCAGATCACGAGGTCAAGAGATCGAGACCATCCTGGCCAACATGGTGAAACCCCATCTCTACTAAAAATACAAAAATTAGTGGGGTGTGGTGGTGGTGTGTGCCTGTGGTCCCAGCTACTCAGGAGGCTGAGGCAGGAGAATCGCTTGAACCTGGGAGGCAGAAGTTGCGGTGAGCTGAGATCACGCCATTGTACTCCAGCCTGGGCAACAGAGCAAGACTCTATCTCAAAAAAAAAAAAAAAAAAGTGGGTCGCTCTGGCTGCAGGGAGGGTGTGGGAGGCCGAATACGGTCCCCCAAAACACCCAGGTCCTAATCCTGGAGACCTGCGAATGCCACCTTGTATTGTCAAAGGGGTTTTGCAATGTGAGTGCGTAGGGATCATCCTGGATTACCCGCCTGGGCCCAGAGGAATCACACGAGTCCTTATGAGAGGGAGGCAGAGAGAGAGTCGAAGACAGAAGAGGAAGAAGCTGACGTGACAGTGCGAGCACAGAGATTTCAGGATGCTTCGCTGCTGGCTGTGAGGACAGAGGACAGGCCCTGAGCCTAGAAGTGCAGCTCTACAAACTGGAAAACGCAAGAAATGGATTCTCCTCTGGAGCCTCCAGAAAGAGCATGGCCCTGGGAAACCTGGGTTTGGGACCAAGGGGAAAAAAAAAAACACTTCCAATTTCTGACCTTCAGAAGGGTAAGAGGATAAATTTGTGCTTTGGGGCCGGGCGTGGTGGCTCACACCTATAATCCAAGCACTCTGGAGGCCAAGGCAGGTGGATCACCTGAGGTCGGGAGTTCAAGACCAGGCTGACGAACATGGTGAAACCCCGTCTTAAAAAAATAAAATAAAATAAAGCTACGCATCTCCTGGAGATGATTTAATAAAATGTGCAGATGCCTTGAGTACAACACAGAAATTCGATGTGATCTATTCATTTCATTCAGAAACTTTTTTTTTTTTTTTTTAACAATTTGTGCTTTGGATTTTGTTTTTTGTTTTGTTTTGAGACGGAGTCTCACTCTGTCGCCTACACTAGAGTGCAGTAGCGTGGTCTCAGTTCACTGTAACCTCCGCCTCCCAGGTTCAATTCTCCTGCCTCAGCCTCCCGAGTAGTTGGAATTACAGGCGTGCGCCACCACACCCAAAATTTTTGTATTTTTAGAAGAATTGGGGTTTCACCATGTTGGCCAGCCTGGTCTTGAACTCTTGACCTCATGATCCACCCACCTTGGCCTCCCAAAGTGCTAGAATTACAGGCATGAGCCACTCTGCCTGGCCAAATTTTTTGTTTTGGTTTGTTTTGGCTTGTTTTTTGTCTTTTGTTTGAGATCGAGTTTCACTCTTGGGGCCCAGGCTGGAGTGCAATGGCGCAATCTCGGCTCACTGCAACCTCTGCCTCCCAGATTCAAGCGATTCTCCTCCCTCAGCCTCCTGAGTAGCTGGGACTACAGGCGCCCGCCACCAGGCCCAGCTAATTTTCGTATTTTTAGTAGAGACAGGGTTTGACCTTGTTGGTCAGGCTGGTCTCAGACTCCTGACTTCAAACTTCAAGTGACCCGCCCGTCTCGGCCTCCCAAAGTGCTGGGATTACAGGCATGAGCCCCTGCACCCGGCCAAAAACTTGGATTTTCATCTACTTCGTGTTGCATCCTTTTGCATGTCTATTTTGGTAAATGTTTTAGCGTACACTAGTAAAAAGCTGATGCATATGATGTATAAATACTACACATGAGGCCAGGTGCGGTGGCTCACGCCTGTAATCTCAGCACTCTGGGAGGTCGAGGCGGGCAGATCATGATGTCAGGAGTTTGAGACCAGCCTGATCAACAAGGTGAAACCTGTCTCTACTAAAAATGCAATAATTAGCTGGGCATGGTGGCGGGCACCTGTAGTCCCAGCTACTCGGGAGGCTGAGTCAGGAGAATCGCTTGAACCCGGGAGGCAGAGGTTGCAGTGAGCCGAGATTGCGTCACTGCACTCCAGCCTGGGTAACAAAGTGAGACTCCATCTCAAAAAAAAAAAGGAGAGAGAGAGAGTGATGAGGACCTGAGCAGGCCAGGGAGGGAAACTGAGGTCACAGCATGGGGAATGGAGAGAAGGAGAAGCAGCTGGAGACAGGGACGGAAGCCTGTAACCTGGCTGGAGGAGCAGAGAGTCAGCAGACAAGGGAGGTCTCCAGGGACTGCAGGAATTCAACCATCTTGAACAATCGGCCCTTTTTTTTTTTTTTAGATGGAGTTTCAATTGTGTGATCTGGGCTCTCTGCAACCTGTGCCTCCCAGGTTCAAATGATTCTCCTGCCTCAGCCTGCTGAGTAGCTGGGATCACAGGCATGCGCCACCACGCCCAGCTAATTTGTACTTAGAGTAGACATGGGGTTTCTCTATGTTGGCCAGGTGGGTCTTGAACTCCCGACCTCGGGTGATCTGCCCACCTCGGCCTCCCAAAGTACTGGAATTACAGGTGTGAGCCACCACACCCGGCCCTACAATCAGCCCATTTTACAGGCTCCTGGCTATAACCTGTTTCTTCCCAAACCCTGTGCAGAATGCAGTCACCTTGCTGGTTTAAACCGGCTCCTGAAGGATCCCAGCAACTTAGAGAAAAACCTCTAAGAAATGAATGAGAGGTTGTTTTAATGAAAAGAGTTTTAGTCCTTCCCTTTGTCCCCCTCTGCCCACTGCAGCCAGCACGGAGATTCCACCTCTCACGGTCATTAACTTTCTCAGGATGGCACCAAAGTCACCCCCCTGGGGGAGAGCTACAGCTCCACTACCATCGCATGCGACCTGGGTCTAGCATGCTGGCTCCCTGCACCTGTGCCTCTGGGACCCCTCCTCTACAGGTCATGAGGCACCCTCTCCCCTCTCCCGTGGAGACACTGCTTTGGAAGATACTCCCTGTGCTCTCCCTACTCATGACAAGTGGTGAAACCCCTATTGATCAGAAGCTTCACTAGTCACAATAGCAAAGACATGGAATCAACGCAAATGCCCACCAGTGACAGACTGGATAAAGAAAATGTGGTACATATGCACCACGTGTTGGAAATAGAAGTGGGAAATAGATGCTCTGTGTCGCAAAGGGAAATTAGTACTGAGACAAAGGATCTCTCAGCAAAGCAATTATTTTTACTTTCTGCAGAAAGGGTACCCCATAGCAATCCTGCCATGAGAATACAAAAAACAAAGGAAATACACACAAATTTATCCCTTATGCATTTGGGGTCGTCCTTACTGCTGTGAATGATCTCCATTGGCTGGAGCCAGACCTCAAAATCTAAACTAAAACCCGATTGGCTAATAACTCAAAACTTTCCTAAACAGGTGAAAGCAATGGAGAGCTGGGGCATGCCTGTGAGCACGTCCAGCACAGATATCTTGGTCAAAGTACAAGGACATACAATGTACTACGCGCCTGTAAGCATGGCCTGTCTAAGAGCTACATAGGATAGGGCTTAACGAAGTTATTAGCACACTTTTTCTTTAACAAGAAAGGAAACTTTAAAAAGGAACTTTTCTACTTCCCACACCATGGAATACTATGCAGCCATAAAAACAAATGAGATTATGTCCTTTGCAGGAACATGGAGGGAGCTGGAAGCCATTATCCTCAGCAAACTAACACAGGAACAGAAAACCAAACACCACATGTTCTACTTATAAGTGGGAGCTGAACAATGAGAACACATGGACACAGGCAGGGGAACACACACACTGGGGCCTGGAGGGGGATGCAGGGAGAGGGCGAGCAGTATGGTAATAGCTAATGCATGCTGGGCTTAACACCTAGTGATGGGTTGACAGACGCAGCAAACCACCACGGCACACGTTTACCTATGGAACAAACCTGCACACCCTGCACATGTACTCCTGGACTTTAAAGATAAATGCAGACTTTTTTTGAGATGGAGACTCACTCAGACTGGAGTGCGGTGGTGACCTGGCTCACGGCAGCCTCCGCCTCCCAGGTCCCGGTTCAGACAATTCTCCTGCCTCAGCCTCCCTAGCAGCTGGGATTACAGGCACCCACTGCCTGGCTAATTTCTGTATTTTAGTAGAGAGGGGGTTTCACCGTGTTGGCCAGGCTGGTCTTGAACTCCTGACCTTGTGATCCAGCCTTCCAAAGTTCTGGGAGTACAGGTGTGAGCCACCGTACCCGGCTCAGATGAAGTTTTTTGGAAAACACCTGCATTCTCCTGGAGAGTCCCTTGTTACTCACCAGGCATATGAAACCTGGTTGTTTTCAGGTAACAAGAGGGGCAGGGGGACCCGGGAGGGCCAGGGGAGGAGTGAAGGGGTCCCCGGTGTCAAATGCTATGAAGAATCAAGTGGGCTTAAAGCAGGAGCAGCCGCAGGAAACCAGCCTCTCAAATGCCGAACTGGGAAGGAAGGGGTGATTTATTCGGCCGGGAGCAAGGCGGCATAGCTGCCTGACAGCCAAGCTCCTTTTTTTTTTCTTTTTTAAATTGCATTTTAGGTTCTGGGGTACATGTGAAGAACATGCAGGATTGTTGCACAGGTACACACACGGCAGTGTGATTTGCTGCCTTCCTCCCCATCACCTATATCTGGCATTTCTCCCCATGTTATCTCTCCCCAACTCCCCACCCCCCACTGTCCCTCCCCTATTTCCCCCCAACAGACCCCAGTGTGTAGTGCTCCCCTCCCTGTGTACATGCGTTCTCATTGTTCAACACTCGCCTATGAGTGAGAACATGCAGTGTTTGATTTGCTGTTTTTGCGTCAGTTTAACAAAGAAAATTTCTGTCCTTAGGCTCACAACTCTAGAAATTATCCGTGAAAGGGTCTTGGTCCATGGAGTAGGTGTGGGGTATGTGGCTTAAGTGGGGGTTTGATCCTGTTTAAGTAAAACAATGCCTTTGGAAAGATTCCTCCATACTACGCCTGCGATCTACATAGGGGCGATTAAGGTGGTGCCCTGTCTACAGAAATGCAGTGTGGAAGTGAAGGGGGAGGTCGTCTCAGATGCTCAGGTCTCCCTCTGCAGGCCGATTTGAGGCTTTGTGCTTGGAGGGTCAATGCGAACCTTGGCTAAGGTGTAAGTATTCGGTGGCGTGGCTGGAACTGAAGCTAGGCAGGTGTGGTCTCAGCAGGGAACTAATTGGAGGTGGGAAAGACGATTTTCTAACCTTGCCTGACTTTTTCGTTGATGGGAATGGAAAAAAAACAAAGTTCCCGGCTGGGCGCGGTGGCTCACGCCTGTAATCCTAGCACTTTGGGAGGCCGAGGTGGGTGGATCACCTGAGGTCAGGAGTTCAAGACCAGCCTGGCCAACATGGTGAAACCCCATCTTTATTTAAAAAAAAAAAAAAAGAAAAAAAAGTTCCCTTGTACAGAGAAATTTCCAGTTGTTATTTGGCGAGCTAGGGGCCAGGGCTCATGAAATGGAGAATTTGAAAGATTTTCACAACAGAGGGAGGCTGGCGGACGGACGCAGCACCCCAGGGAGAAGGTGGCTCGCCTCTGTCCCACAGCTCTGGAGTATGACCTGCGCCCCAAAGCCCACTTCCTCATCCCCATTGGCACCCAGAGAACTGTTAGTATCCCCCAAGGACAGGGAAGTGGTTAATTAATGAGCTAAATGGCTGGGCGTGGTGGCGCATGCCTGTAATCCCAGCACTTAGGGAGGCCAAGGCGGGTAGATCACTTGAAGTCAGGAGTTTGAGACCAGCCTGGCCAACATGGTGAAACCCTGTCTCTACTAAAATACAAACATTAGCCGGGTGTGGTGGCGCGCACCTGTCATCCCAGCTACTCAGGAGGCTGAGGCCGGAGAATCAACATAGGCGGAGGCTGCAGTGAGCTGAGATTGTGCCACTGCAGTCCAGCCTGGGCGAGAGTCCGAGACTCCCTCTCAGAAAAAAACGGGATCAACACTACATGCATTATAAGCACACCCTTTATTTTACTTGTGGGCATGTTTGCGTTTGTGTCTCTGTGTCTGTATAGCATTTTCTTATTTTCCAGTAAAATTAAATGAAGACTTGCTAGCTTTAGTAAACAGACGCAAGGAAGTGAGTGTGCAGGGATGAGAGGCTGTTTTAATGAAAAAGCCTTTAGTTCCTCCCTCGTCCCCAATGCCCACTGCAGCCAGCAAGGAGCTGCCACCCCCCACCGTCATCTCCGAAATACGGCGAGTGACATCAGCGCCCCTTCTTCCCGGAACGACAGGCTGACTGTCTTGGAGGGACGCTAGGAAGACTGGGACAGGATGCAATGGTCAAAGAAATGGCCAATTCGAGATTCTGAGTCATGAACTGTCATAATTAGAAGGCAGACAGAGTGAGTGGCTGTTGCTGTATTTGCTGCGCGTTCTCTGTAAAAAGCTTCGGGAATTAAAATAATAGGCTTTTAAAAGAAGCACCCCGCAGAGCTTTACTTAATGGCCCCCACACGGAGCATTCGCCGCGGACAGACCCAGACAGACGGTGGTCAGATTCAAATGGCATCTCCGGCAGCGGCCCCCACCCCTCAACCAGAGCAAAGGAGCAAAAAGGGAACCCTCATGATTCACTAGAACAGGCTAGGAAAGAGTCCCCGGGGAATTTGCCTGCCAGGTTAAGGAATGAGGGTGACCTATTGAAGGAGTACAGCTTTGCAATTACAAGGTGAATCACTTGGTCAGGCCCGTGGCTCACACCTGTAATTTCAGCACTTCGGGAGGCCGAGGTGGGTGGATCACTTGAGGTCAGGAGTTCAAGACCAGCCTGGCCAACGTGGAGAAACCCTGTCTCCATTAAAAATACAAAAAAATTAGCCTAGCCTGTGGCATGTGCCTATAATTCCACCTACTCAGGAGGCTGAGGTGGGAGGATCACTTGAACCCGGGAGGCAGAGGCTGCAGTGGCCCAAGATCGAGCCACTGCAATCCAGCCTGGGCGACAGATCAAGATCCATCTCAAAAGAAGAGAGTCCCAGGGAATCTACAAAGTAAAAGCAAATTTCTTGGTCAGCGCAGTGGCTCATGCCTGTAATCCCAGTGCTTTGGGAGGCCAAGGTTAGATGTTCAACTGAGACCAGGAGTTCAAGACCAGCCTGGGCCACATAGCAAGACATCAGCTCTACCAAAAGAAAGAAAGTCAGTTACTCAAGGACAATTACATAGCACCCAATCCTAGCCATCCATCTGTGACTGCAGGGCCTTGGCAGGAGGTGGGAAGGCTCAGGAAGGAGAGAACCTGGCTGAGGGAAGGGAGACGTCCTACTCTGCAAGTCAGACTCCTCCATGACATTGGGAGTTCCCTGTGGGGTCAGCCACACTCAGCATTCTTCATCTGCAAGAGCCTGCCCTGGATCAGCTTATCACAAGGTCAGCATTTCCTATTTGGACATCCTGAGAAGAGGAAGGGAAAGAAAGCAGGCCGGAGAGTACGGTGGGGGTAACCGCAGACCTTCCTGCCTCTTCGGCCTGCGTGCAAGTCCCCACTAAACAATCCAAGTCCCTGGATGGGCCCTGATGTTGACCTTGCCAACCCAGGTTTCTAAGGAGTCACACTGGGTGATCCATCTCCTCTTGATCCCACCCAGTGGACTTCCCCCCAGGGCATTAAAGAGTGCAAGTGGCCGGGCGCGGTGGCTCATGCCTGTAATTTTAGCACTTTGGGCGGCGCATGCAGGCGGATCACGAGATCAAGAGATCGAGACCAGCCTGACCAACACGGTGAAACCCCGTCTCTACTAAAAAAAAAACAAAAATTAGCCAGATGTGTTGGCGCACAGCTGTAATCCCAGCTACTCAGGAGGCTGAGGCAGGAGAATTTCTTGAACCCCGGAGGCGCAGGTTGCAGTGAGCTGAGATGGTCACTCCAGCCTGGGTGACAAAGTAAGATTCTGTCTCAAAAAAAAAAAAGAAGTGCCAGTGATCCCCACCTCTGAGCTGCGTCCCTGCCTTCCCTCCAGCTGTCCATACCTGTCACTCCTAGAATGTAGCTTCGGAAGAAGAATGAATAGAAGGGGTGTGTGCTTGTCTTCTCGTTGGTCTAAAAAGCCCTTCGCCAGTGCTTGCCCTGGGTGGTAGCCACTAAACCTGGGTCTCCCCCTCCTCCTGTCCTCAGAGGCCTGATTCTGCTCAGGCACCAGCTGGAGTTCCCAAAACTCCCAGGCGGAGGAATTCTTGAGGTCAGGAGTTCAAGATCGGCCTGGGCACCATAGTGAGACCCCATCTCTACAAAAAATAAAAAATTAGCAAAGCATGGCAGCACACAGCTGTGGTCCCGGCCACTTGGGAGGCTGAAATGGGAGGATGACTTGAGCCCAGGAAGTCGAGGCTGCAGTGAGTGAGCTAGGAGCACACCACTGCACTCCTGCCCGGGCAATAGGGGCAGACCCTGCCTGAAAACACCAAAAACAAAGGGACCTGCAGTGCTGCTGACGTTTCTTTTTTCTTTCTTTGTTTGTGAGACAGAGTCTCACTCTGTCGTGCAGGCTGGAGTGCCATGGCACAATCTCGGCTCACTGCAACCTCCACCTCCCGGGTGCAAGTGATTCTCCGGCCTCAGCCTCCTGAGTAGCTGGAACTACAGGCACGCATCACCACGCCTGGCTAATTTTTGTATTTTTAGTAGAGAAGGGGTTTCACCATCTTGGCCAGGCTGGTCTGGAACTCCTAACCTCAGGTGATCTACCCACCTCGGCCTCCCAAAGTGCTGGGATCACAGGCGTGAGCCACCTCAGGCTGGTTACTGTGTGGGAGGGTTCCATGCCTTTCATGCTTAAGCCGCTATTGACATGGGATTGTTACATGTAGCCAAAGGCACGCACTAAGGCCCTGTGGTCTCCATCAGTGTCAGCTCGTCAACGAGGGGTGCACTCCCTGAGTCCCCAGCCTGACAGTTCTGCCTGCCTCCTGGATCAGCTTTCAGAGGCGGGTGGCAGCCGCTCTCAGCGCTGTGGAGCCCAACACTGGGGTCCGTGTGCGGACTCACGGCAAGGCAAACACTGACACATCAGCACTCGGAGCAGAGAAAGACAGGTTCGACGTGGCCAAAGCAGGAGGCAGGAGAGAGGAACTCTCACATCCGACTGCCCCTGAACACTACTGGGGCTTTCATGAGTGAGGCGGGCATACGGGAGGTGACACCCCAGTGATCAGTGCTGTCTGCACCCCTCTGTCAATCAAACTTCTGGATGCCACCAGGGAGGTCTGCATGACCTAAAGATCATTGTTCTTTAGAAGAAAGGCAAGTTCATGAATCATGTACGCAGCCCCTGGGGGTCAGGATGTCATGTTTCAATGGTTAGTGACTCCCCTCTAAGGAAATGCATATGAAATGAATCTTGTACAAAGAAAAGGAAGGACAGGGCGGGCGCAGTGGCTCTCACCTGTAATCCCAGCACTTGGAAGGCCGAGGCAGGCGGATCACCTGAGGTTGGGAATTCGAGACCAGCCTGGCCAACGTGAAGAAACCCTGTCTCTACTAAAAATACAAAAGTAGCTGAGCGTGGTGGCATATGCCTGTGATCCCAGCTGCTCGGGAGGCTGAGGCCGGAGAATCACTTGAACCCGGGAGGCAGTGGTTGCGATGAGCTGAGATCACGCCACTGCACTCCAGCCTGGGCAACAAGAGCGAAACTCTGTCGAAAGAAAGAAGGAAAGAAGGAGGAAGGAAGGAAGGAAGGAAGGAAGGAAGGAAGGAAGGAAGGAGGGAGGGAGGGAGGGAGGGAGGGAGGGAAGGAAGGAAGGAGGGAAGGAAGGAAGGAAGGAAGGAAAGAAAGGAGGGAGGAAGGGAGGGAGAAAGGAAGGAAAGAAGGGAGGGAGGGAGGGAGGAAGGAAGGAAGGAAGAGGAAAGGAACTGTGGAGCAAATGATCATTCATCTGATAATAGGATAATCTTATTATGGGGAGCATAGACTCTTGGCTTCCTAAATTTTCACTCAAAATCACTGACTTGAGGCAGTTTGATAACAGGAGAAAAGACACACAAATGTATTTCAGGTGTATACAGGGGAGCCTTCAGAAGGAGACTCAACCTCCCACCGAGTTACAGAAACTTAAATACCATCTTGAGGTCACAGTAAAAAACGCAGATTCAGCCAGGCGCGGTGGCTCACATCTGTAATCCCAGCACTTTAGGAGGCTGAGGCTGGCAGATCACCTGAGGTCCGGAGTTCAAGACCACCCTGGCCAACATGGTGAAACCCGGTCTCTACTAAAAATACAAAAGGTAGCCAGGCAGTGTGGTAATCCTAGCGGGCACCTGTCATCCCAGCTACTCTGGAGGCTGAGGCAGAAGAATTGCTTGAATCCGGGAGGCGAAGGTTGCAGTGAGCCGAGATAGCGCCATTGAACTCCAGCCGCAGCAGCAGAGCAAGACTCCATCTCCAAAAAAAAAAACATGCAAATTTCCCCCAAACACAACTTTGCAAGGTCCCCACACTGCCCCCAGCACACCCCCGCCTTTTTGAGACAAGGTCTTGCTGTTTCCCAGGGTCCAGTGCTGTGGCACGTTCATCATTCACTGCAGCCTCAAACTCCTGGGCTCAAGCAATCCTCCCACCTCAGCCTCCCAAGCAGCTAGGACCACAGGCACGTGATCCCAGGCCCAGCTAATTTTTAATTTTTTTGTTTACATAGAGGCAGGATCTCACTTTTTGCCCAGGCCGGTGTTGAACTCCTGACCTCAAATGATCCTCCCACCTTGGCCTCCCAAGTGCTGGGATTACAAGAGAGAGCTGCGTGCCCAGCCCAAGGCTACTGACTTGTTTACTGGCCAAGCAGCAGCCATTTCAAAATGTGTCAAAAATATAATTTGGGGGTAAAGTATGTTCATTTCTTTCACTGTTAAAGGCTCTGCAAAGCCCCAGCTGGGGTTGGCTGCCTGGGGAAAGAAACTCATGAATCCCACAGAGCTGGGGGAGGCGCTGATGGTGCCCAGCCTCTGTGCTCTGGCTCTGAGTCAGCTACTTAATGAGCTCCCCGGAGCTGACCCCGAGCATAGCAGGAAGGTGTGAACGCTCCCTCCCAAGGGAGTGAAAAGGTGGAGGGAGTTTTGTCACCTGCCACAGGCTCCAGCTGCTCCCAGGGGTGCTGGCATGGGCGGCATTCACACCCCCACGTAGCTGTGGGCAGGAAACTCACAGCCAGGCTGCCGGGACCAGAGGAGCCATGTGATGGCTTGAAGGGAAAGGGAGCCAGAGGAACGTCTTTGCAGAGGTGAGAAGAGACGCTAAAGCAGCACTCGCAAGGAATTATTTTCTTCCTCCTTCCAGACCCAGCAGGATGGAGGGAGAGTCTCGCTGCAGACAGGGACACAGCCGGATGAAGTGGCACAGGGCGGCAGACAGCTTTTGCTGATGATATGCCATTACGTTAGTCAAGACTTTCCTGCAGGTGATAAAACCCAGTTCCAATAAAGCCAAGTGAAGAAGAAGGTGATCTGTGATCCCATAGCTGGGTGTATACGGGCGAAGCTGCGCGCTGAAACAACTGAGACCTGACCGCACATGCGGCCCTCTCAGTCAGCGGCACGGTCGGTGTGGACAGAAGAGTCAAACTGTAAATCATTTGAAGAGACTCATTCTGAGCCATGAATACAAGGGACCCCAGCCCGTGATCCAGCTCAGGAGATTCTACACAAGTGCCCAGGGTGTCAGGCAACAGTGTGGTTTTATACATTTTAGGGAGACACAAAACATCAATCAATACATTCGAGGTGTCCATGGGTTCAACCTGGAAAAGAGGGACAACTTGGAGCAGGAGAAGGAGGGGGCGGGGATTCGAGGTCACAGGTGGATTCAAAGGTTTTCTGATGGGCAACTGCTTGAAAGAGTTATTATCTAAAGACTTGGAATCCACAGAAGGGAGTTCTATTGATTTTTCCCAATATTGAACCCAGACAAGGCATTGTAGAGACCAGGGTTCTTATTACGTAGATGAAAGCTCCCAGTAGCAGGTCTCAGAGAGAATGGATTGTAAATGTCTCTTCTCAGTCTTAAAAGGCTGCCAGAGGCCAGGCGTGGTGGCTCACATCTGTAATCCCAGCGCTTTGGTAGGTCAATGCGGGTGGATCACGCAGTCAAGAGATCAAGACCATCCTGGCCAACATGGTGAAACCTTGTCTCTACTGAAAATACAAAAATTAGCTGGGCATGGGGGCGGGCACCTGTAGTTCCAGCTACTCGGGAGGCTCAGGCAGGAAATCACTTGAACCCAGGAGGCGGAGGTTGCGGTGAGCCAAGATTGCACCACTGCACTCCAGCCTGGCGACAGAGCAAGACTCCATCTCAGAAAAGAAAAAAAATAAAAGGTGCCAGACTCAGTTAATTCTCTCCTGGATCAGGGAAAAGAGCTGGGAAGGGAAGGGGATTCTCTACAGAATGTAGATTTTTCCACAAGAGACAGACTCACAGGGCCATTGCAAAATCTGTCAAAGCAACACATTTTACGGTAAAATGCTTCAATTTCTTTCAGGGTCTGCTGTCCGTCATGTGACGTTATACTAGAGTCACGTTGGAATGTGATTTCTTACTGCTCCAAGAAGTCTGTTTTGTCAGTTGTAAGAGCTGTTTGAATGGTTAATGCAGGTCAGCTGTGTCGGAATTTCAAAGGGCTGAGGGTGTCATGAGGTATGCCCACTTCCATCAAGACCTAAACTGGATGTTCAGGTTTACTTCGGAATGGGTTTGGGTTGGGGAAGGTGGTCCATCAGTCAGTTGGGGGCTTAGAATTTTACTTTTGGTTGATACCAGGGAGAAGGGAGTGGGCTGTTCTGACCCTTGATCCTTACGTGGTGTGTCCAGAGAGGAAATAAAGCCCTTTTTGATTTTCAGTGTGATGTGAAGAAACCCAGGTCAGGCCTCCAGTTGGGGCAGCCTGAGTTCTGCACACACGGACCTTGCAGGGGAAGGGAGGGCCCAGCTGATGGAAAAAAATTTTGACTTTTCAACAGTCCAAGTTATTTCATCCAAATTCTACTAAGCCAATATCAGAGTACAAATTTCCGGTAGTCATCACTAAGAGACAATTCATTAGCTACCCACCTAATTAGCTTCCTCAATAAGGGGGGAGGCAAAGACATTAACGGAGGCTTCAGTGTCTTTGATAAGTGTTTTCAAGTAGAAGAAGCCCACAGAATTGCAGAATGTTTGCCTGCTGCGATTTTTCTTTTTTGCTTTTTTAACAAAGCTGCAGTCTTTGCTCCCCCCAAAATGGGTCGTTTCCCTGGCAGTCAGAGGCGTCCCTACCTGCCTTAAACGAAGGTCTGTGATCACTTTCTCTAACATCAAGGCCAGAGTTGCTGAAATCAATGAGAAATTCTAAACACACCAGGATGCCTTCCAAACAGGCAGGGCATTTTGTTCTCCAGAAAAATGCAATGAATTTAAAACACTGCACCAAACATCCTCAAAACCTAGTCATGAAAGTAATATACTTTATTACATTAAAGGAAATGAAATCAGCAGAGGAAAAATGCACTAAGCAAGCTAATGGCCAACACGATTAGTCACCGATAACTTGCATTAAATCAGTAGTCACCAGGAAGAGTTCATCAATTTGCATTAAATAAAAATGGAGGCTGGGCGCAGTGGCTCACGCCTGTAATCCTAGCACTTTGGGAGGCCGAGGTGGGTGGATCACCTGAGGTCAGGAGTTCAAGACCAGCCTGGCCATCATGGTGAAACCCCATCTTTAAAAAAATAAAAATAAAAAAAAAAAATAAAAAAAAAATAAAAATGGAGAGAAGAACCCGGCATATTGGAGGAGCAATGAAAAAGATTAAATAATCTTTTAGCTGGGAAAAAATACATTGTTTTGAATATTTTGAATACATTTTAACTCCAACAATAGGCTGAATTCCAAATTCAGGCTGAATTTCCAATTTAAGGAAAAGTTTAGAAGCATACTCCACAAAGATTTAAGACACCCATGTCCAGTGAGGCACTGGTTACAATAGCAAAGACCTGGAACCAACCCAAATGCCCATCGATGATAGACTGGACAGGGACAATGTGGCACATAGACACCATGGAATACTATGCAGCTATAAAAATGGATGAGTTCGTGTCCTTTGTAGGGACATGGATGAACCTGGAAACCATCATTCTCAGCAAACTGACACAAGAACAGAAAATCAAACACTGCATGTTCTCA